>JABUQX010017672.1:0-27780 GCA_015478945.1 Trachelipus rathkii
CTACAATCTCCCTCTCTAAGACACCCCTTGCTTAACCTTCCTAGTCTCTTTCGACGCCGTTTCTCGTCATGCTCCTCTGGTTTGCGCCAATATAAACATCCTTGACCTTAACATAAACAAAATAAACGTCTTGCGAGAATATCTCACATCACAACAGGTTCCGCCTAAGGGCGGGTGGGGGACCTCAAAGAACTAGGTGGAGTTCTGTTACTCATGCGCCATGCCGCAGACTTTCTCTCTGCTACGCATTACTCAGACTTAGCCCTCCACCTCAGACAAGGCCGCCTCTTCCGCCCCTTGCTATGGCACTCTACTCGCTCACACTCATATCCTGGGGGGGGGGCTTTAGGCCTCGCTTCCACCCAGGCATGTTACTATAAGGTCGAGATAAAAGGCCAAAAGGCTCCCTCATAACTAGTTCTGCCCTATTTCCAGAGTATCTACACTTGACCACTCTATCCTTTGCGGCGTCGATGTGTGCGCCGTCACCGCGTCTTTTATCTGCCTCTGTCTCATAAAAGGTATCGCATAGACCGGCAGGTGCTCGAAGAGCCAGCCTTATCTACTTGCGTACCCAACTTCACCTTTACGACGCCCTCGTAAACAAGTAGGTGTAATTGCGTAGTCGGCGTGCATGTGTAGTTCTATTGTACCGTCGCCAGCATCACAGTTGCGTAACTGCAGTACTAGCTTACCGCTGTCTGGGTGCTTCCTTCAGTTTTCATGCCACCTCTGCTTCTGTGCGAATTCTCTTCCATCCAATCTGTGCTTCCTGTCTGAGATTCTATATCTCTCTCACTTTAAAGCCTGCGTCACTGCTGCGTTATCCTCATCCTCATTGCGTTCAGTGCTTTAGTTGCCACCATGGAATTGTCGCGGCTCCTCCCACAGACTACTCGATCTGGTCGTGCAACACCCTCTTGCAATTAGGGCTTCCGCCCGATACATACGTGGTCAAGGTCCTCATCACAGACGACTGGATGATGGCAACACCCCGCATCATTAGAGAAAATAATCCTGTATATATCTTATACGTACTATATATATATATATTATACTATATATCATGCATAACTAACAACTGATATACCACTACTCAACGCGTCAACTACAACCTTCTTTATCTTACTATACAACAGAACAACTATATACATATACTACCTATACTTAGAGAGAGAGATTTTCGGTGTCTATACATAACACAAAACAGTATCAAAAACCTGCTAACCTTTACGAGCCGAAGTTAAACAACCGCCCACCCTAACCTATATTGTCCCATCGACAGCATTACAAGTAAGAACAACAACCTAACCTTATCGATTGATGCGGAAACGATATGCTAGTAAATTATCGACCAATTAACCCTGACTGGCTATGAAATCACACCTTTTTGCCTCCGCCCTGATTACTTACCGACTTCCCTCTCAGTCTCATTCGCGCGCGCCCTAAGTGTCATTTTCGTTATCACTGTTCAGAAACAATCCCGAGAAGCTTGCTGTCCTGTAGCTCTCCTCGAGTGTGCTGCCAAACGCTAGCAGTCTTAAAAAGTATGACACGAGACCCTATAAATTACCAATAATTACCCCTTTTCCCACTAATATATTACTAATTTATCTTTTATCCAGAGTTTAATTCACAAAGATAAATATATATGTTAAGCGATCAGGCTAGACTATTTATAATTAGAACCAAATAATCATGTACCTCTACATAAATTAACCTCATCTTATCTGCCCCAATACCATATGCAGTCTACCCTTTCGACATCTGACGTGATCTATGTATTATATACTCTTACTACAATATATATATAGCATCTAACTACTAGCCTTTTACACCCTGACTTGACTGCCAAAACCTAGTCTAATACGTCACTCACAAACGTCATATTATACGTACATACTACCATTAAGTATACGTAAGGTACAATACGTATATGACTACGTATACGCCTCATATCCGACCATACAGGTCATACTAACTTCACTCCGTAACTAATGCGCTGCCTACTTATATAACCGCAGCTATAGCTAATGCTAGCTCAGGAAGATACTTATTATATCCCTATCTATCATCCACTATACTACTTACTTCTATTTAAGTATACATTAGCCCTAAATAATGTATATGCATACATTCACATGGGCTAACTTACTACACACTGATACACCTATAGCCCTATTATACCTGTACTAGGCTTTACGGTCTACCTCTACTATATAAATACCCGTTTACCTCATTCCCAAAATCCTCATCAGCTCACCTCCGACACCGTAATCCCCGTACATCACTTCTAACTCATCACAGCCTATGGATTCGGCGGCCTATATGACATCTAAGCTATATAGACGTTTAAGTATACGCTTAATATACTCTATCCTTCTTAGTATACCTATAACCCGCTATTATAATATATAGTATACACAAACCATATCCTGTACAATCTAACCCTCGCCTATATGCGTATATTATTGGTTTTGTGGAATCGGTAGGGACTCCCCAATTTACCTCATATTTTGTTCATGCCGCACTTATACACGTTCCCGTTTTAGTATACGCTACGTAATCTTCGATTATACTATTCATGAAATTCTAACATAGCAACAGCTCTAATACAACCTCCCCACAATGACATCAGCTGCTTAGTCTAAGCTATACATTACTCATGCAGCTATTAAATATTTGATGATACTACTTACTACTAGTTAATAGCTTATTATTAAATCTGTCCAATGCGAGCCATTGACGCAGGTTATACTATGACTTCCTGTGTCATGTCAGCTATACAAAATATTAAGACATGGCAAATGACAACTACAAAGTGTGTGCGTATCTGCTGTGTACACGCACTACTAGAGTAGTAACATACTCAGTTGCTCTACATGACTTGTACGTGCGTATTCATAGGGAGCGCTAGAGCAAAACAATAATCTATGACGAATATAGTGAAATACAGTAACCGGTGTACACAACTACCTAGAACGTTACACGCTTAATACAGCCCTTCTTGGAAGTGTCATCTCTGGACCGATCGAAATGCGGATGCCTGTCACGCAACATCACTTAATTTTGTCCTCCTCTCGCTGAAGCTGTATATTTATGACAACTAATCTTGCAAGACTGAAAAATGGAGAGGTCTGTCAGCGAGAGAGAGCTACCGAGATGCGATCATGATGACGAAAGTGCACGTACCTGTCAGACGAGCAGAGATGATGAGAGACGGAGACGTGAGAACATCAGAGACGGCACTAGAGACAGTGAAATACACACCATCCACCCTCCGAGAGACACGTGCGCAGGTGACGAGACGAGAAAGACATTTGAAATTTGAGCCCTCTCGTGCATGTTCATTTCGTGACTCCTTCAATTTCTAAATAGACATGTACTCTTGTTAACTTAAAGAAAATGTAATAATTTCTCAATTATTAAGAATCAATTAAACCTTCTGAACCAATCATGCATTACTAAGCAAACTCAAAAAACTCTAAATGCTATCGGACTCTCAAATACCACGACACACACACCTCTCAATTTTAAGTGGTTCGTACAGTCGCTTTGCTTATGACACTATTTTCATGCTTGTATGTGCAGATCATTGTGTCCAAACGTGTTGCACACACGCCAGCAACATCAAATTAGCTTTGAACAGCTATTCACGCTGACTTTGGGCAATAAATCCTAAACAATGTGTATTTTTAAACTCGTGTAATAAGAAGGCACTGCGCAACAAATATATGAATAGCAAATGTTTTATCTAAACACTTAATCCAACACCTAACACACAAAGCAGCACTCTATCACACACACACAACAACCACACACACACAAAAAACAACACAGCACCAACACACACACACACCACATCCAAACCATACAAACACACACACACTACTAAAATTACAGTATACATACATATAATTATATTATCTTATATACGCCTCACTATTCGCCCTATAAGTAGCTTCTACTATCTAGTTATAGTATACCTTCATTATAAATTAACTACTACTATCTTTAATATATCACTACTACCTACATAATCTAATTACTAGATATATATATATATACAACCCATCCACATTATAAAATATACTAACTGACACTATTTGGTAAACGCACTTAGGCCAGAGCTATATCTGTCACTAATGGCAAGAACCTCGACACGTGGCCGTACTAGTCTCGGCTGCCGACATCCCATGCTATGCTTCAGTATCTAGCCAAAGCAGAACGCTCGACTGGCTTTGCAAGAAGCTCCGCATGTCGGCTGTATGGGCTTCATATGAGTTGTTATTTGACAGATGAGCTCTAAACATCACTTTATAATACCAAGTTATAATCACTACTTCCGACTCGAATTATCTCATATTAAATTCTATCAGCGATTTCCTTACTACATATAAACCATAGGCATAATCTTCCATACTTCATACATACAGAGACTCAGCCTATCGGAATCATACATAATTACTATACTTTATATCATATCACTATCATGACGCGAACAGCTATAATTATGATCCGCTCTATACACTAGTACAGCGCCTGAACTGAAACTACCTTACTGACTTACTGATCATACTATCATCCACATATAACGCGCGTATTAGTAATTATTACCTACACACATACTCTTATGCAGAGTAACCTCTGTACTGATACCTTATGATTATGATAGCCATGTCGATCTCAAGCCATGCAACTTCCAGCCAGCTTTGCTATTTCAGCATTCAAAAAATCGCATAACATTTCTATTATCGTCACAATAACGTCATATTAACCTACAACATCTAATGTTGTCTCACGCATCCATATATGCCTTACACCACTACTTCTATGCCATAATCTTAGCACTATCAAAAAGCACTGCTTCTACCCGCCCTAATGGATCTCACTCTAGACGGGATCTTCGTTGCCCAAAACCGGCACCTAACCCTAGGCATGCGATAAAAAAAGTTGGCTTGCCCCAAACCCGAGACCTAACCTAGCATGGATTGTGGGCTGCCCAATCTACCTAGATCTACCTAACCAAGAATGGATTGGTGACGTTGCCACCCAACTACGTAGACCAAACTAGATTTACGCTTATGTTTATCTTAACGACCTAAACAAAATAACTAATATTAAAACTTTTAGATTACTAACTCAAATAAATAAATAAGAACTAAACTCAAAAGTTTTAACTTATCTGCAACTCACCCAACGTATACTCTAAACTTTATACGCTACCTATTTACGTATGCCAACATATTCACTACTCATACAATCATACACCCACGTCAATGACGGGTACATAACCACTATTATCATGATTATACGATACCTTACTAAATAAATAGTTCAATGATACTAACCTATTTAGTACTCAACCACACAAATATACCTATTACCTTCGTGTAGAATACTAATATAACTAACTCTCATAACTACGTGTATAATATCATGATGATGCAAATTATCACCATCAGCTCATCCATATATACAAATTTTAATATTAGGTATAATATATATAATATAGAAAGACCTTCAACGACTATGGAGTTTAGCAAGCCCAAACCAATCACTGCGTTATTGGCGTCTCTCCTGCCCAGTCACACTCGTTCGTGCTTCTTTGAAATAACTATCACCTGCACCATGACTAAAGTCTAAAATTTGAAATTCTTTATCCATTCATTCAATAGTTTAAGTATCTAACGGCCTTGAATATTGCGTAGAAACCCCGGTCATAAATAAATTACTGTCTCACAAACAGCATCTCTCACACATTCATCTAATATCCACAAAACTTGAGCACTAGATTCACTAATTCAGAATTCCATAGCTACTTTACAGCACTCATACAACAACATACAATTTAAACCACTAAAAACTTCGCACATATTATGTGAATTATACAGAAAACTGACCATTTTCAGTCTAATGATAATTCAGTAACTTCAGCACAACAACACCATACAACTTGTAACTAAAAACCTAACCACTATTGCCAAGAGTTCATTACCCAAGCAGACATAAGCAAGCTATAAGCCGATTAAGTCGACGCACTCGCAAAGAAGCCAACCTACGCACAGCTGACTGCTGAAGCTAATCCCGCCAGTGCTTTGCTCGACAATAACAGCACAAATAATGCTCACCGAACCACCCCATGCATCACAAAACTGCAGTTTCATACTTCGATGACCCCGGCACAGAACCACTATATATTACATACTATAATACCTCAAATAGGTAACTTGTCATAATACTAAATATTATTTATATCAAGTAATATCCTATATATAATTATAATTCATCATATAATAGATACTAATATACCAAATCACTTGTTAAGGTTTTGAACCTCATGTAAACTTTGTCCTAATACCTATTATATATATTAAATAGTAATCCTAATAATATATCAGCGCACCTAGTACTTCTGTTTTCTACGCACTCCGGTCGAGTCTTCTTGATCTTTCTTGTCACTTACCTTTTAAATATGATTTATCTTACCCAGGACTTGATATTCAGAATCACCTAACTCAATCACATTCTCAGTGGCGATATCATGCACAACGTATCAAAACTACTAAGGTATCCCTCTTGCTCACTTCTACGCACTCCGCTCAGTACTTAATTATTTTTACTTTTTCTATATATCGTGTCTACAGACGTATACTGATTCACAATAACCAATTGAAATTTTAACAGGTGGTACAATTCAAATGACAAAGGATGCATAGCATATTTAGAATGCATGATATTGTCTTGTAGCTTTAAAACAAATAAATTATATGTTGCCATACATATTAATGTTATTAACCTTTAAGCGTTCAAAACTTCTAAGACTAAAACAGGCGTTCTACCAACGTACCCACAAAGGGTAAAACGCGACCACGATGGCCAGAGAACGTCTGGTCCGAGTGCTCTCGTGATCTCTTCGCGGCGCGGAACGACTCACAGCGCCGACGAATAGGCAACTTATCTTCCCCCTCCTGCGGCGGAGCGGCCTACTCGGACTAACCCCCGCCTACCCATATTCCTCGATCATTTACTTATGTGTCAGTGTCCACACGCGCTTCCTCGACCCTCCCCTACTTGCGTATGGAAACGTCCCCCCTCCTGTCCCCCGTCGGCTCGAGCCCCCCTCATTGCCGTGTAATACCTTAACCTCACATCACTATCTATAACCATATATATAGTATATAGATATATATATATAATATACCTATATATATACTATATGTACTAGTCAATTAATTATATTACTACTATATTACTATATATACTATATAATACTACCTATAATACTATATATATATATTAACATTTTATGTAATAAGCTTTATACGCTCATTAAATATGTAATTTTGTTAATTTTTCTCCTCGTAAGCATTCCGCTACTTCTTACGAGATATCTTCATTTTCTGAAAAAATATTTAACGATTAAATGCTAATTTTTAAAAAATTATTTATACATATCTCGCAACTTTTTGAATCATGTCCCGTTACCCACTAAATTCATTATTTAAATTATTTTAGAAAATCACTTAGCAATATATTTTTTTTTTTAAAAAAAAACAAAAATCAAAAATCAAACTGACGCAAGTCGTGAGTAAACATTCAGAATAGGACATATTTATATATTATAGTATATATTACTATATATATATATATATATAATATATTAATATATAATATATTTATATATAGATACATACCCATAATATACCGATACTATAACTATATCATACTAGTATATTACTAGATAATATATAGTATATACTATATATATATATATATATCATTATATGTGAAGCTTCAGGGCAAATTGTGGTCGTGACAATCTTGCACTCAAGGGCATGAACGGATGTTGGGGGAGGGGGGGGGGTTTCTCCTTCGATTCAAGGCACGGTCTTCCACTTTGCTATTTTTCTGGTGCATTTTTCTCCCCCTATCTCCTGTTCTGGGGAACCAAGGGAGGGACAACTGATGATGATGATGATGATGATGATGATGATGATGATGATGATGATGATGATGATGATGACGATATGGAATTCATTTTTCGTTATAAATTATTGCCTATTAAATTAACTTTGAAGTCTTTTTTGCTCATTGTTAACCTAAACCTTATGGCAAATTACAAACCCTAAATTAAAAATTCAAAGTTACGACTTTAAATTATTTTTCTTAAATATTGGGACAAAGTTGTTGTAATTCAAGATATCTAGAGATTAAAATGAAATATTTAGTTAGTGATATAAATTAAATGGATATTATCTAATAATCTGTTACAAGATCAAAGTATGTGAATACAAGCTCTGATGAGAGAGAGAGAGAGAGAGAGAGAGAGAGAAGAGAGAGAGAGAGAGAAGAGACGAGAGTCCACAGCGACGAGAGAGACGAGGAGAGAGAGAGAGAGAGAGAGAGAGAGAAATTGTATGGCTGCAAAGAAATGCATGCTTGAACTCACTATTTTTCCAATAAGTTTTTAACCAATAATTACTTAATTGATTTAGCAAACTTCAAGCAAAAAAAAAATTTTTTTTTCATTAATTAATTTACAATATTTTAATTAATCTTTTTAATAAAATATTTATCTATTCTTTTTTAATTATTGATGCATTTATTAAAGACTACATTAACAAAAATAAATTATTGAATAATCTAGCTTTCTTTGCTCTTTCAATTTTAAAACTATTTGAATTCGATAACTGATTCAAAAAAATTTTTTATGCGATAGTGGCAAATGTCAAATGGCAAATTGCAAATAGTAAATGCACTATTTGCTAATTTATTTTTTGTTTTTGCACAATAAATGTTCAAATCTAAAACTGAGTTTTTAATAACCATCAAGACTGCCTTCTATCCTTCCAAATTGCAAAGTTCAATGGATTGGAGGAATATTAAAACGAGTTAATCTTCGATCCATCTATCCTAATCTTGCATCCCACATCTGGGACTATTCACATTCTTTCTAGCTTTATTCCGGTGACAGAGCTTCCTCCTTTCCG
The DNA here is from genome assembly GCA_015478945.1 of Trachelipus rathkii. Taxonomy (NCBI): domain Eukaryota; kingdom Metazoa; phylum Arthropoda; class Malacostraca; order Isopoda; family Trachelipodidae; genus Trachelipus; species Trachelipus rathkii. Next base: position 8,994 of record JABUQX010017672.1, read on the forward strand.
TCCAATATTGCTAGTCCATTATCCTTCCAAAAGCAACAGATATACCCCTCTAGAGTAATAATTAACTCTAAACAATACCGTACAGACAGACGCTACTTTTCCGTAGTTCTTTACTGAAAACTATTCTCTATTTGAAGATTTACTTCATTAAATTTATGTACAAGCGCGTTGAAAAAACCATACAATAAGAATCTTCAACACTTATATCATTATTGTTACAAACAAATGGCATTAATATTTGAAGTATAATTTATTTTGCATTTGAAACTTCCACCATCAAATATATTGAACTATTTTGACAAAACTATTACATAAGCAACGATTAAAAAAATTTTGTTTGGAGGCAAATTGGGAATTCAACTTTCAGAAAATTTAAGGTTAAGATCAACCATTCTTTATTTGTCCTCTTCAAAAGTGATGAACAATAATTTCCAAACGACTTTCTTAGTATTTATTTCACATTTGTTTTAACAATATGCTTAGTGAGATTAATGCCGTGTATGTCTTGCAGATTTCTCTGGCCGCTCCTTATTCCTCTATTTTTGTCTTCTTCTTTAATTTGGCAATGAATTATATGTTGCATTGCTGAGACTCATTTTAAAGCTGAATAAATAGTGCTCTTTTCTACAAACACACACTGACACCTAACAAACGCAAAAGTATACAGTATATATATCATACGTATTATATATATATATATACGATACTATGAACTAAGAATATATAACCGCTAATTTCTTTCCTATTAATACTCAAGTATATACACCATACTATAATATATATAATATATATAAATATATTATATAGTAATATATACTGTATATATATATGAATAATATTATATATATACTATACTATATATATAATATACTAATATACCTATATTATATATATACTATATTATTATATATATATATATATACATACTCTACTATATATACCTATATATATATATATATAATAGTATAGACTATCATACTATATTATACGGTGATATATATATCAGAGGGGAGGCCGCGTGGCCTGGTTGCAGGTTTGCCGCAAACCTTCCAATGTCGATACATTTTGTTTGCTAATGCTATTTTCATGAACTATTTATTACATTTTTTGATCTAAACAAATTGGTCATAGCGGATTTAAATCTACTGTAGAAGAATAGAATGGCATCATGCGATAGGCTTACAACTTCTAGCAATGCTCTCAGTTAGCAGAAGAGATTTTTATCGCTAAATACTCTCTGATATCTATCGCAAAGTTATTGCGAAAATATTGCTCATTCCAAAGACACGGCTTAGGCAGACTTCTTCTTTTATAAACTAAAGAAACAGAATAGTGCACCTCCACTACACTAACTGTGCACCACTTATTTATATAGGCTACAAGTAACTAAAGAAAAAGTTTAAATATTTTTACTAATATATACTTAATATATATAATATATCAATATATTATATATATATACTCATCTATATATATAACATATATATATATACTAGTAGTACTATATATATATCTACTATATATATATTATCTATTATATATATATCATCAATTAGCTGGTGTGAAATAATTCAGATGAAAGCACCTATAAATTCTGTTACGAGGAGCCACCCCTTCCGATACTATAATATATATAACCTATATATATATCACATATCGTATATATATAGTATATATACTATATAATAATATATATTACTATATATTTATATATACTATATATATAATACTATCAATATATATATATAAATTATAGCTAACATGTATATATAAATTACACTAATCATTCATAATACTATACCTCATTAATCTATATATGTACATATATATTCATTAATACAATATTATACAGGCCATATATATATATACTGATACTGATAACCTACTAATATAGTACCTAGACCTATATGATATTGCAGGGTTTGGAATATTAAGCATTATATTAATCTATTACCTATACTATGAACTACTATATATATCATAGTAAGTACTCTATACAACCTGCATACTTCGTAACTAATATATAGTATACTAAATAGTATATATATATATATAACTTTATATAACTATATGTCACTAGTTAGATATCAGCCTACTATACTATATACCTATATATATATTATTATTATATATATACTATATATATATAACTAATATATCAGCATATATACGTGATATATATATATAAATACTATATATATTATATATTATATATATATATATATATATATGATTATCTATATATATATACCTATCATAGTATATAATATACTTATATAATATATATATACTATATTAAACCATTATATATTTACAGGAGTAATATTTATGGTTGTGAAGTTGGAGGACAGTCCTCTGGTGGCGTAAATCTATCGTTACTGATGTGCACGCAGCTGGCAAACAAGGTGTCATCAGTAAACTATTCTAGAAATAGTAGTTGGAATTGACAACAAACAGGAACGGATTGATGCAGAGTGTTGGTAGAAAGTTGTGAAATCTGCAGTAGTTGGCTGCGCGCTCAACTAAAAAATTGGTGGATGTAAAAACCACACAATCGGTTGAGAAACGCTGTGCTAGGGTCTTACATGAAAGGTATGTCGTCTAACCGACTGTTAAGTTGTTAGCAAGCTGGACCAATGGCCCTGGCAAAACGCTATTTGTAGAACACTCTAAAGTTCAATCGTGCTTCAGATAGGAAAATCTTCATGAGGCGTGTAGGACTGTGAGAAGAATTCCGAAAAAAAATGAGGGAAATAACGTACATATAGAGAGTTATCGTGATATGTAAAAGACAAAAGGCGCAATGATAGAATAAATGACAACAGTACGTGAGATGCGTCTTGGTCATGTGGACAAGGATGTGAATGCTTAGTAGCGCTAGATAAAGCGGATGATATGATAAGGTGCTGGGAAATCGACCGGCTGGAGATCCGGAAGAGAAAAAGTGGATTGAAGTCAGTAAAGGAATGTCTGGAGAAAGAAATATGAGTTGGCAAACGGCGATAATAAAGGTGCAATAATATAAAGTGCAATTGGGCGAGGTTGTGAGGGGGATATGGTTAAGGACAAGCTTGCCAGGATATGAACCCATACACTTCGACGAGTATCCATATATGCAGGGTCCGCTCGCTGTCACATGAAGCTCTAAGGTGGATTTTCTAACTCGACGCAGTTCTCACACTAATACGGCTTAGCTAGAGGGGCGGTAAGCCGACGCTATTCTTTTTCGACTCTAGTATATCAATTTTTCTCCATACTCTTCTGTTTCCCGATGTAATGTCACGCAGCGACTTACCCCTCAGTCTTGGGGAAAAAAGAAGAGGAAGATGATGATGATGAGAAAACTAATTAAATCTATAAATTGCCTACATGTTATAATATCATACATAATAATATATACTATACATACCATATACCATATATATTATATTATAGTACTATAGGTTACATCATAGTATAATTATATATATATATACAATCTTATATATATAATATAATACTAATATAGATATATATACTAAATAAATATATGTTTTGCCAACATCTTGGTACTTACAATAGAGAAGATAGTAAACCAGGAAGATGGTACGGAGTGGGCTGCAGAGTGGCTGGCGAGTTAAAAGGAAGAAAGGGATTGGGTGCAAGGAGGGGAATTAGGAGGAGAATGGCGTTCGTCGTTTTCATTGTTGAAGCAAGGCGGCAAAGAAGAGATTAAAAAATCTAAATTTAAGACAACGTGCACATAGCTTAATTTTTTAATTCAAGAAAAAATTCACATCTTTCTAAATTAGAACTTGGCAATTCCTTACCATGATTTTCACTATAACTAAATACATAAATATATAACCTATACTATACATATAACTATATATATACTATTACATCTATTGTCCAACCTATACTACTATATATATTATTATATATATCACATTATAATTATACTATAATAATCATATATATATATATCATAACTATATATATAATACATATATATAAAGGTTATATCATTATTGATACTATACTATACTATACATATATAGCTTTACTATATAATCGCATCTAATATATACTATCATATAGCGGTGATATCTAAAACGTTGGAAATAAAATGAGTGGGTAGAAGAAGATAGCAAATGTCAATCCCAAAGTTGATGTTCCATTACAAAATAAAAATTGAGAAATAACTTCAGTCAATATTTATAAGAGAATAAAATATATATTTGTTTTAAGCATCTCAACAAAGTATCAGTAACAAATTTAAATCTATAATAAAGTTTTCCAAGACTTTTTCTTGTATTTTTGCAAATAAAATTAGAAATTCAAAGGTATAAAGATTAAAAAAAAAGAAAACCTAAGTTGCCTAGATTTGATTATTCATTTACACCCTTAATACTTCACAATCATCTACTAATAGTATACTAAGCCGTGGGTTGAGAAAAGATAGTAACAACAATCTAGATATTTATACTATTATATACTATCATCATAGTATATTCTATTGTTACTATACACAGTCATACACCGTTACTAAGTATAATATACTTACGTCCTATTATGAGCTGTAATTGCGTGTGCTAAGTCTATATCATGAAATTATTTTGCATGCCATCATATCGTAAATTAGCACATAGTGTTCCTTCTGTAATCATTGTAAGCCACGTAAACGATACACACCTGGATCCTATATTCTACTTATCGTCTGTAATATGCCACAGACGTGTCAGCCTCGTTCGTACAGGTACTGAGCTCACGTCCTATCGAGGTAAGAACCAATACGCTCACCTCATAAGATGCTTTACAAATAACATGCTCTTTGTTACCTGCTCTACTGTTCAATTACATACACTCTATACATGAATGGTAGAAAAATAATAAAATTTGTTAACATCTATGAAAATTTCTTGTAAAGATAATTAATACGTTGATATCCCGAGACTATATTACATTTGCAATATCAAATCTTCTCTCTAAATTCTGATCCAATAAATGAACTATAATTAATCGGCAACAATTACTTACTTAATGTTGCTGTACTGATCCTCACATAAACTATCAGCGATTTTAGTAATTAAAAAATAGACAATTTATAAAAACAAGAGCTTGTTATGATATTATGAGGGAAAATTAACGCATTTTTGGATACTTTATTCTCCGCTAACTTAAGAGTACTAAGCAATATATGGGTCCGAGATGTACATTTTCCTTGTGCTCCTCTTGCCAGTCATCTAAACCTAACTATCTGCACACTTCCTAGCTTTATTCGGTATTAATGGGCATTTTAGGATGGAAAGAACCGAAAGTGGTTGTCGTATGGAGAGATAAACCTATATATATATATAATACATATAATGACTATATACTATTATATATTATATATATAGTTATCATATACTGATGTATTTATGATGCACTCTACTCTATCATATTATATATATCTTATTACTATATATAATATATACATATATACTCATAACGTATATATACTATAATATATATAAATATTACATTACACTTATATATATATAGTAATATCTAATCTATATCATTAGTACGTATATAATAAGTATCTATATCTACCTACTACTATTAACTATAAGTATGTCATACTAACCAGTATCTAGCACAATATAATACTGCAACCTTATTACTCATATACTATATAGTACTTAATAAATTATATTCATATAGTAATATACAGCTTACTATAATACTTAGATACTATCTATAGCATGTCTACTTCGTTATATATCATATATATATCCTACTTCAATATAAAGGTATCTACAATATATATCAACACATATTACAGTACTCACCTATTTATTAATATAATATATACTCATATAATCTAGCATCCAATACTATAATATACATTATTAGTATACTATGTAACAACGGTATTTAATATTGTATTATATACGATACCGGCGTATCATATCTAGCCTATACTATTATACCTCACTGAGTCTAGTTACTATTATCATCACCCAGCATCTCTCTCATCCCCGTCAAGAGCTGGGCGCACAGGCGTTAACCGATGCCGCACCACATGCACTGGAACATGAATATAAGAGTAGTAGTCTAAGCCAGTAATGCACGACCAAACGTCCGCGAAAAAAGAAAAGCCTCGACGCACTCAATCACGCGCCACCGCACCTTTAATCACCCTCTTAATCGAGAACCACTCCACACGCCATCCTATTCAAAAACAAAGTCCACCAACCGCCAAAGAGCCGTTCACGAACGGACACGCACTGACGGACCTTTACGAACTACTAGTCAGTCTCGTCACGCATGTAAAGGTTCAATCCCTGCCTTTGTGACACCGGTGGTCACAACCATAGCCGCGCCTTCGCCTAAAAACCGCCGATCCGCATCACTCGCCTGTTATTTCACCTTCCCCGTTTTACGCCCTCTGACCATAACTCGCCATTCCGTCCCTTTCCAAGCAATTCCCCTTTTTATAGACTTAAGTCCCATTTTTTTCTTCGGATAGCTCCCACTACCTCCCACTGGTCACATTCCCATGCACACTTTGATCCTATTATACATTCTCCCCCCGCTTATATAACACACAAACCCAACCACCGATCCGCACCTCTCTTTACCAACACCGACTTACAACACTCCATACCCCTCAATCGTCATTCTCAGATTCAATTCTACCTACCGTGTCTATCCTGTGTCCTTTCCAGCATCACACCTCAACAACTTTCCCCCGAGTTCATTTCTCCCGATTTATCTAAATTCTTCTTACCTACACTTCCCCGCCAAGATTATCATTCTTATCATTTTTATACTTACCTTTATTTTTTAAATCCTAAAACTGAGTTTTTAACTAACATCAAGGACGGCCTTTTAAACCGTCACCACTATTGAATAAATTTCACAATGTGGTTGGACAGAGTATTACAAAGGCGAAGTTCAATCTTCTGCCCCATTATGATCTTTTCCTCATCATCTATACATCGGACATATGTTCTCTATTTCATTATTCTGACCAGCAAGGGCCAACTTACCATTTCTCCTGCTATCCCACAATCTAATTTCACGCACAGCAACCAACTTGTCAGCGTCATGCTGATACTCAACTAATTGACACAACCGTACAAGAAATTGTTTCATTGTTTTTATGAAAATCATTCTATTGCAAGATTTTACCTACTTATTTATACCCTCAGGTTTTGAAAAAAAACATAGATTTCAAACACTTAATGTACATAATGGTAAAAAAACTGCACCCATTAATTTTGGAGTACCTACCTTTCTCCATTTTTCGGCATCCCATCCACCATCAAATTAATATCTATCTATTTTGACAAACACTCATTACATCAGGTAACGATTAAAACATATTTTGTGCTGCCGCCAAATTGGAAATTTAACTTCAGAAAATTTTTAAGCGTTAGCATCAACATTTTACTTTGTCTCTTCACAACAATTGATGTAAAATAATTCTCCAACGATCTCTTGTTCTCATAGATTTATTTCGTCAATGCGACAAAATTTGAACATTTTGGAGTTTAGTGAGATTTCTCAGGCCTCTTCTCTAGGTTTTTTTATCTTTCTTTAATTGGCAAAAGAATTATGTGCTTGCATTGTCTGAAGACTTCAATTTTAAAGCGACATCAATGGTTAGCTGGCTCTTTGCAAATCTGCATAATTCAGAATTCTATTCATGGAACAACACTAAGACTAACACACTAATAATATACTACTATAATACTATACTAAACTTCATATTACTCCGCTCTACTAGTATCTACTCCCTATACCCCCCTAGACTTACTCGAGATACTACCATCAAGTACTATGTATCATTCCTAGAGCGTCACGAGTTACCTTAAGAGGTCTTTTTGCTTTCTCTACGCTAACTTTTCACGCCGTTATAAAGCACTTCATCATACACTATATTTATATAACTATTCCGCTATCACTACCCAGGCGACTGATAATAATACCGACTCCATACTAGCTCATAATCTATATGCACTATTCTCTAGTATAACCTGTCCCGCATCCCGGCTCCTGTCCAGCACCACCCACCCGCCTGGTCAGGATACTTCCCAGTAGCTATTGATTTACACTTATAATACATCACATATCATCTCCCAATCTAGTCCAGTATACTTACCACCACTTATAGTCAGCCCGCGCCTATATCACGCCCTATAATATAGTACCTTAACATATCGAACGAACCTTGCACCTATCATCGATAGAAACTCAGCTTTTACCTAACTCATTGGATCTAAAGAGTACGACGAACACCGCAGAAGCTTACGAAATAGCCTAAAAAGTGTCAAAATCCCCAACTGCCGGGCCATTAAAAGAAATGAAACCCTGTCGCAACACACGAGAATACCAAGACGTTCTTCTTCTCTTTTCCTAACAATTTAATTATGAAATTAATACAAAATTTAAATTAAAGGAAAACGAATCTTATTTTTAATTAAAAAACAAACAATTAAGTTCTTCCAAAATATCAAGCGAATAAAAAAGCTTCCTTAATGAATTCTTTCATATATATATTTTTTCATATATGATTATAATATAGTATACTATAATTATATATTAAATTTACTACATACTAATAGTACTGCATAATTGAATATACAAATATCATACTATATACACTTACTAATAGATCATACTCAAATATACTAATACTCACTAACATTCATTACTCAATAACAATAGCTTCAAGGCCAGATCTACTCATATATCGTATTCGTTCACTAGCTCTAACTGCTAATATTCCACTGAGACCATCGTCTGCCGACTTACCGTGACAATTCGCGTTGTCAGTCAACCTCGCTCCTATGCCTATGTTCAAAGTACGGAATCCTCACTCATCAGTTAACATCCCTTATATCAATTATAACTATTTATGATTCAATATAGCTAGCGTACCCTAGCTTGCACTATCTGATCTAGTATGAATAATCTATTACTACTACATTACACTATCAGACTATTGTGAATCTCTTATATACTGTTACTCTCATCTATAATGATAGCACTACTACTACTACTAATATATAGTCACATATATATAAATGTCAATATCTACACAATATGAGACCAACCGTTGGTCGTTCTATTCCCAAATATATGTATCACTACATACATATACATCACCGTAATATCTATCCTGCGCTACTCGAAACTCGTAAATATACCATATAGTCATAACATACTCTCACTATCTTTACCAGCCCAGCCTAACTATACCTATACTATAAAGCTACTCGCCAGCATCTACTCAAGGGTGGTACTACGTCGTGAGGTAGTAGGCTGATGAGTGAGTAGTGATTTAGAGTATAGTATACGGTGGTAGAGTGTCTACACTATTACTATACATTACCGCCTAATACTAATTACAATCTAGTTATACGCTGACATAACTAATATATACCCTCCCTCGACGGATACCATAATTCATCCTCTAATATACTAACCTATATAATATGATAGTATATATAGTATATATGGTGGGATAACGTTTTAACTAAGACATGAACGTCACTGTCAGACATAGGAAGATAAAATGACCAACTTACCCAACTGATGTAATTAAAAATAAAAATTAACGAATTAAGTATTCTATCTACTAGCTGTTTTGTAAGCGAGTTTAAACATGATCTTTTTAAAGCAAGGAATCCCAATAGACAAAACAATTAAATCTAATTCAAGTCTCTTTTTTGGCCGAAAAGTTTCTATTTTGAAATAATTAATGTCTAAGAAAAGTGCGCAAGTTTTCTACAAATTCTAAAAATTCATTCCTAAGGCGTGAAAAAACCATATATTATTATTATGTATCATTAACGTTGTAATGTGCTGTGCTGTGGTGTGTGTGTGACAGATTGGTCGTGTGTGTGGTCTCGTCGTCGGTGTGTGTTTGGTGTGTGTGTGTGTTGTGGCAATAGTGTGTGTTGTGGAAGTGTTATAATCGTGGTATAATCAGTTACTTATGTGATTTACATGGAGTACTGAAATACGATAGGTAACTCTTCAACTCCACCATTATTTGTCTATTTTATTTGATTAATTACACATTAATTACACCATTAATACGTTGGAAAGTTCTTGTATTTATGCAGTTCGACTATTCTGAAATATTAAATTCTAACAAATACTCCTCTCTCTTCAATTTCCGAATAACGGAACGAAAATGCTGAGAGGCAATTGATTCAAACATAACAATAATTAACATAATACATCCAGGTAGATTTTAGTATAACAAATATAAGCAATTATTTACAACGGACAGTCTCATTTATGATACTAAGCAGTGAAAATTCTATCCCAGTATTTTGATTATATTCCCCGCTCTTAGCTGTAGCGAATGTGGGATCCAAGGTCTTTTACTATGTCTCCTCTTGGTTCATATTCATTAGAATTTATGGACAATGGTATCTAATGGAACCTCTAGGAGGACACAAAACCGAAAGTGGTGGTTGGTCGTATGGATAATAGACATATATATAAGACTTACTATAAGTTCTCTCCATACTAACTATATATATACTATAATATTATCGCTATATAAGTGTGTAATATACACACTAATATTATATAGTATACTATATATATATATATAGTATACTATATCATATCTTTATATATTAATCTTCCTGGATCCATCATTTTCATTTAAAATTGGTGGCCAGCTTTGCATACTCGGGCATTTATGGGATTGCAGAACCGGGTGCCTATCGTTAAAAAACTACGTTTGATGCGATCTCTTGTTTGCGGGACGTGGACTGGCCTACGTCGGTATAGAGCATCCGCGATGGTCTTGTCTCTAATCTTCAGCAACGCGGAGTCCAACCGTCCGAATTTTTTTTTCCCCCGCTGACGCAAGACGTAAAATCTATCGGTATCCTGCATTCACTTTAAATATATTTCTCCTCTAGTCAGCAGAACATCCAGCGTATCAGATCCGGCATTATATACATATCGTATACTGTATATATACCTATAGTAATATACTATATATATATAGATATATAATATATATATATTATATGATAGTATATATATATATTATTGTCATATATAACATGACATAGTTTATTACTTTCATATCAGTACTATAAATAGTATACTATATATATATAATATATATATTACTATACTATATATTTACCTACTATATATTAATTATGTAATATATATATCTAGCTTACGCCCAACATTAATTAAGATGTGAGCGAGAAAAATACGAAATCATGTTCCACCAATCCCCAATTGCTCGGCATTAAAACAAGAACAATTGTGCAAGGAGACTCAAAAGACCGTTTTCTTGTGCTTTTTCTATAAGCAAGACCAAGAAGAGATCAAAAAATGAAATTTAAGAACTTTGATGAATACCAATTATTTTTTTGTGAATTAAAAAAAATTCAATCTTTCATAATTAAGGCGATCAAATAATCTCCTCTAATGAATTTCAGTATATATACTTATACTCCGTATATAATATCTATAGATCTAAATATCATATACCTATACTATAAATATAATATAACTATATACGTAATAAATATATATATATATTAGTTCTATATATATATATATCATATATATATCACTTATATATACCTATATCAGTTTATTCATATATCATACTATATATATACTATCATCCTACTCATTTTTTATCTATATTACTATATACTTATTATCATATACTTATATATATATATATCATATAATACTATATATATTAACTACTATATATCATATGAATTATAATAGTATATAGCTATACTTATACTAGTACTTGCAACTTATTGTATACTATATAACATATATACTAAATATATCATACTTATGGTGTTATACACGTTTGTAATAAAATGAGGTACGAAGAAATTGAAATGTCCAATCCCAACTGAAGTGTTAATAAAAAGTAAAGCAAATCTTAAGAAATTAATTTACTCTATGTGTTTGTAAGAGAATAAAATGATCTTTTTTAAAGCAAGGAATCAATAGACAAAAAATTAAATCTAATCAAGTTTTTTTGCGAAAAGTTTCTATTTTGAAATAAAATTAGAAATGCGAAGTTTTCTAAAATTCTAAAAATCATTCTAAGCGTAAAACCATACACGGATTATGTTCACTTTAACGTTGTAATGTGCTGTGCTGATGTGTGTGGCCATGTGGTGGTGTTGTGTCTGTGATGTGTGCTGTGTGCTGGAGTGTGTTTGTGCAAGCGTAAAATATGCAGTATGTGTGTGTGGTATGAGTATGAAATAGAGGTAACTCTTCAATCATATTTTCGTTATTTTATTTGTTAATTACACATTAATTACACATTAATACGTTGGAAAGTTCTTGTATTTATGATTCGACATTCTGAAATATTAATTTGTAACAATATTTCTCTAATTCGAATAAGGAACGAAAATCCTTTTAAAGCAAATTTTTATTAATGTGTTTAATCAATAATAACATTGATTTTAGTATAAAAATAAACAATATAAAAGACTAGTGTTTTTAATCTAAATGATTTGGATATTGGATTAAAAAGTAGGTTTTCTAAGTTTCCTGGTGATTTTAAACTGTTTACTTCTGTTATAAATTTGACCATTTTATGGCAATTTTGCATGACTTTGGTAAACTTATGGTTGGGCTGATAAGCAGAAATGAAATTCACTACCAAGAAACGTAAGGTACTTTACATTGCATCTGAAATAAAGATTTTAATCATGGCATGAATGGGAAGTGGCAATGAAAAGGATTTTGTGATTAATAGTAACAATTTGAAAGTTAGGACAACGATTAATGGTTAAAAAGAAAGTTAATAAAATGTTGCGTTATAAACCATAATATTGTTTATTACAGCAAGGATGTAATGAAAAGCTCTCTAATAGTTATGCTAAGGTTTAAGTTTAAAACTGTGAACACGTTTGGAATCCTTACCTAAGAAATGATGTTGATATGTTCGAGTCGGTACAACGTAGAGCTACAAGGATGATCTGTGATTTGAAAGCAATAGTTATGAGAAGATATTGAAGGAACTGGACATGTTTTCTGTAGAAAAGAGATTTCTTTGAGGGGATATGAGGAATGTAATCCCGAAACTAATGGAAGCGAACACACACACCCATCTCAGCCAATAACCCTATTTATCATTAACGAGCAAATAACACCGAACCAGTAAACCCTTTTTCTGATAATAATATATAGTATAAATATCAAATCCATATTCCATCTGTTACCTCTCCATAACAAACAGTTCTCAGTGAGAATAGAAAGTAGAAAGAAAAAACTGACTCAAATATAAACCTTAGTAAGTATAATACATATATATAATTAATCTATATATATATATATATCTATATCTATATAAGTATAATATATATATATATAAATATATTATAATAATATATATATAATAATATATACTGATTTAATATTAATATATATATATATAATATATTTAATCAATATAAATATATATTATAATAATTATATAATAATATATATATATATTAAATATATATATATATATACTAATATATTATATATTATATATAATATATATAATCTATTATAATATATATATTAAGTATATATTAGTTATTAATTATATATTGAATATATTAAATATTATATTCTTATATTAATATAATATACTATATATAACTAGTATATATATTATTAATTATAATATAGTATATAATTATAGATATTAATTATAATTAATATATAATATTATATATATATTATATTAAAATTCTTCTTATGTGTACTTTTACGATTAAAAAAATATATGGTGTCATCATACTTTTTATAATTCATCCTGCCTAGTGAGGGTACTCATGCACCCATGTTATATATTAATATTATTATTTATTATATTATTATATAAATATATATATATATATATATATATTAGGTACCAATAAGGTTTACTTAACGCCCAACGGACGGGAGACTTACGGATCAATTAAAATTTTTTTTTTAAAAGCACAGGTAGATCTACTGATACATAAGATTATAGGATGTTTCTACTATATAATGGGTCGTATAAATGATTTTATTTTTTTTTACCTGTTCTATGGGATGAAAATTATTATAATATATATATTTATAATTTTGTAAATAGGTATTTATATATAACGGACTAATGTAAGGCTTATAGGGCTCGATTATAATAATAAATTGCCGACGGGGAACACATGAGGGGGAACGTTTTTCCATACCTCACGTTTACCCGGGTGGAGGTGCGGCTGTTAGCTTTGACATAAATTATAAATAATATATATATAATCACCTCATAATACCTTATATAGATGCGGGGGGATTCTACGGGGGAAATAAGTCCCTATTTATTATATATATATATACCTACTCAGTATAGTTACTCCTCGAGAAAGGCTTAGCCTAGGCCAGGGATAATATATATAAATGATATATAATATAAACTCACCTAATACTAATACGGATAACTGTACACCTTATGGGTGGAGGTATATTGACTTTATAACACGATTTAAGGAATACTTAAAATATATTTATATCCTATAAAATCTCTTGTTTCTATTAATTTATGTTCTTATTTTTCTGCCTAAATATGTGTGGAAACAAATGTTTTATTTCGGCAGCTTTTTTTTATTTTTTTTTTTTTTTTTTAATTTTTTTTTTATTTATTATAATTTATTTTATTTTTTTTTTTTTTCATTATTATTCGAAATATCACTCAATATAATACTAAATATATTAATATTAATATGTAATATATTAATATATAAGAGGCTAATCTATTGTAGAAATATATTATATTTATTATGTATTTGAGATTATTTGAATTACCTCGAAGTACTACAATAATAATAAGCTGGTATCACAGTGTTAGTGAGCGTCCCTAAGGGTAACTTTAAATCAAACCTATATATATAATTATATAAATTATATATATACTATAATTTATTAATATATAATAGTATAATATTATATATTATATAATATATTAATATATATATATATATTATAATTAATAGTAATATATATATATATTAATATATATATATTAATTATATAAATATATTAATAATACTATAAATAATATATATACCGGGTGTATATATATATATATATATATATATATATATATTACAATATACGTATATCCTATATACCTCACTGAGTATTCATACATATTATATAATATATATATTATATATATATATATATATGTAAATATTATTTATTATTATAATATATATCAATTATATATATATAATATAATAATATAAATTATATAATAATATCTATATATATAATATATATATATATATATATAATATTAATTAAATATATAATATAATATATATTATATAGCTTATTTTATCTTATCTACTATATTCTTATTTAATGATTTTCTATGGCTATTAATGTAATTATATTTATTATTATAGTTATATAATTATACGTATTTAAACTTGAGGGTAATTATGTGTGTATTATAATATCTGGTTAAATTGTTTTACCTTAATAGAGGTATAGGGTAACGTACTCCACGCTCACCTAACGAGAACTCGGAGATCACTCGGTGAATCACAAGGTCGAAAAAAACAGAAATATTCATTCACTAGGTTAGCCGCGCTTCATTATGGATATTATATTTAGATAATATTAGACACGTTTTTAAGGAGTCGATAATGATAGAAAAAGATATGAATAAAATAAAATAAATAAATAGTAAAAGATAATAAAATCATTACTCTCAATAAAACTACAATATATAGTCATTAATAGCGAATAGAGAATACATTTTTATTGGTAGATCTTACTGGTATCATATTCTATAGGGATTTTTATAAGCTAGAAATGTAAATTAAAGAATACCTATATAAGTATGCCAAAAAGTTGTACCTATATATTATATATACATATATATAGGGCACCGTGAGATGTTAAGGAGTCGGGGTCTCCATAGTATCCTTCCGGGGAACATGACTGTAGGGTAGGATCTAATTTCCTACCCGGAACCGGTACACTATAGTCATCTTATATGGATTTATTTGTGGATGTTAGTGAACGAGGAGAGTTTGAGTTCACTCCGCTACCTTACCCCTACGGGGTATGGAAAACGTCCCCCCCTGTGTTCCCTCGTTCGGCTTCGTGAGAGAGCCTACCCTATAACATATTGCCGTATATATACCTTTTACTAAATCATTATATAATATCATATAATATTAAATATAATATTACTCAATAATATTCAAGTTGATATTTATAGAGCAATTTTCAAAGAAAAAAATTTTCCTTATGACCCTAGAACACTCTATTTTCTAGTATATTATATATAGATGTATATGCTTTATGTATAAGTATATGTTAAAAAAAAAATATTTTGGATCACCTGCAGCCATCCATACCGTTTACCGTACTATGTGAGGCTAGTCATCAATAGTGGAACTTTGTCCTATATATATTATATATTATTATATCTATATATATAGTTAAATGCCTATTATACCGGTGATGTTAATATAGCGGGTATTATGTATTTATTATTAGTGCTATACTTTTATATATCCATTATTAGTGAGGTATTACGTGTATTTAGGTTCTTATATATTAAGTGTCTGAGTCGATATACTACTCGTGTGATCTTATTTAATTGTCACTTACATTATTATATCCTACAGTTCATTGGTATAGTATATTATATATAATTCTATGTATTATATTATAATATTAACTTATAATATTTAAAAATAATTATGATATAATAATAATATATATACTTATTATTACTATATATAGTTATTATATATATATCATTAAGATAATACTGATCGATACTCACGCATAGTGATAAGTTTAATAATGTCTGTATTCACATCTATGCCCGGCGTAGGTGAGGATTTGTAATAGGATAATACTAAAATATAATTGAGAAATTAACTCTTATGATAATATCTGGTTATATACGTGGGTATGCATACGCATAATAGGGTCTTTTTTTATTTAAGGTAAGTATGTTATATTATATATTATATACGGTACGGTGACCGGGTAGCCATACTAGGCGTGTGACGAGCGCAGCGACCGACCTGTACCGGTACACACGTAGAGGTGAGTTGTATTATTATAGTATGGTTGGATTATAATTATAATATATATAATTAAGTATATCGTGCTCAGGTATGACTCAATTACTGGCCATAGGTTATCTATTATATTAAGGTCGCGCAATATTAATATATCTAAACTATATATCCTTCAGTTGTGACGGCACTGTACTAACTAACTTAATATCGTATCACTCTGAGTAGTGTTGGAGAATGAGCATTACTATTATACGCTGTCAATAATTACACTTTCGTATTCTATACCTCATTCATTTATCTCTATAAGATATACATCCCTTAGATTTGTTTTGCTAATAGAGCGCTATCTAGAGTGAGTAATCAGATTAATCGAATACACACTGATATATATCATTTATGGTGAGATCTGTAATACATTAGGATACTGAGCTGACTTGCGAGGTATGATGAGTTATTCTCAGTTAATGGAATTATAATTAACATATGTTTAAAATTAGGTGGTATTAGTACGTAAGAGCTAGCCTCACTAGCGCTTGTATGGTTTTTTTATTGTATTTCGGTGACTCACGGATAGTCTATATGTAAAGCCGGCTATATAATGTGATATTAACTTATTGATGAGTATGTATATAATCATAATCGTTATATAATATTAATTAATAGACGAGTTTATTAATAGTAGAGTTTAGCGTCTGTGCGCGTGTGATGTTAGTAGTAGTGTTATGATTATTAGTTGATATAAGTAAATACTAAATGAGTTTTACACACGTCCAGGTTGAATCATTGTCATTTAAGGCTGGTGGATGTTAGTACGAATTTACAACTAAATGCACTCACATTTGATCTCAACTGACTCGTATTATGTGTATATACTACATAATTAATAGTCTATTATTCTTAACATCAAGTTGCCATACCAACTGATCTTTAATGCTGAAGAACTCTTTCATCCAGCATATGATATTATCTAATAGATATAATTGATAGTTATAATAGATATTAGCGCTTATTTGTTTTATATTATTTCATGAGAGATATAATTTGATAATTAACTTCAAAAATAATATATTTTATTAGACGTGAATCACGGATTTATTCTTACTCGTATGTCATGTTTCTTGTATTCAATATACATCTCTTAGTAGATATAAAGAGCGGTCAGTGACTACCTAATTCATACATGATAATCGTGGAGGACTGTCTTTACAGCAAGGTCATAATCGGAGTGCTATCGGAGCAAAAGTTGTGAGAGTATATTTTCATTTCTTCGTTAAGAAACCGAGTTCCTTCGACGCGTCTGTATAGCTCACACAGCGGCATCATAGAGTGTGAGTTTTTAAACTATTTAAGCCAATAGTGTTGATATGTTCGCATACATTTCGTAGATCTACTCTTCGAATACTATAGCAGAGATGTCGACATGATTGCAGTCTCTAGTCCAGGAAAAAAGTGTTATCTACGAGTGTTACGGAAAGAGATACTGTGATTGATTGCTATCGATAGGGCCTTGATGTTTTATGTGGTTACGCTCTTGTGTGAGAGTGGATATAGTCGATGAACATATATACGTCTTATAATAAAGTCAGATATATCTACTAATATATATTTTAGATTATGAGTTTAGGCAACGGCAATTAAAGGAAGCGTAATATTGAGTGTGGTGGTGACATATATATCTTTATATACAGTTATTATACTATTTCAGTGATGTATATATT
>JABUQX010017673.1:0-15000 GCA_015478945.1 Trachelipus rathkii
CCTTATATCTTCATGATATGTTATCAAGTACGAATCCTGTATATGGGCATTATTATTAAATATATCATCGTAGTTTATTTAGGTGTAATATGATAATATTTACTAGTACCATATGGATATAGTTAATGGAGATAATGTAGCGTAGAAGTACCTTATAGCTAATTATTCATTTATAAATTAGGTGGTCTAATGGTATCAATTTAATACATGATATTTAATATGATTAACAGGTGTGAATAGTGCTGGATATGAGGGTAAATGAGATGTAATAACTACCTGTGGTGAAACTAATATGTCGCTATTACTAGATTACCGCGTGAACATTTTTATATAATATGATGATTATTTATTTGTGAAAGGAATATGTTCCATTATATATATATCATGTAGATGAATGATAGATTCGTTATAGTAACTATTATTAATAATGTATATATAATGGATTAATATATTATTTTAACTATATTTAAATTTAATAGCTATATATACGTTTAGGAGTAATTACCTTATGTTATTGTGCAGAGAATAAGGAGGTTATACAAGGCTCGATACTAAGAGTATTAATGCGAAGATCAAATGCAGCTAAATATAGCACCTGAGCCAGCTGACTCAGTTAGTATTTTATATACTTGACTCTATTCGATAAATTGTATGTATCATATCAGTATCCAATGTATCCTCTTGTACTTCTGCAATGATAGGTTGTTCCGACACTGGGTAAGATACTAGTCAATAAATCAATTTTTCATATATTTAATATATAAAGTCAGTCATAATATGAAGCTTCACTATTCATATTTGATTTATAAGTTTACTATATATCCGTGAATTAGTTAGTATATAATATTTATATGTGATTCTTGATCATCATGCTGGTCTCTCATATATATTTTTATAGTATTAGATCATATATATGCTAGAGTGATTTAAACTTCAGTAATGAATTAATCTAGTTGGAGGAGAGGTAACAGTAAAGGTTGATAGTGTAATAGTTTACTGTATATTTATTAATACTTTTCATTTATTAATCTTTCTTCATGATCGTTTTACATATTATTGGTTTTCTCAAATGTTACTTTTATTTGAAAGAAGGCTCACATAACTAATGCATGATCTAAATTAAGGTAAATATGATAAGTTATAACTCAGAGTTTATTTGCTTAAGCGAGGCTTGGATATGAGACAATTTGAATTGTCGATATTATGATGTCTTACGTTATAGTTGCAATAGTTGCCATCAAATACTATAGATTAGAAGAAAACCAAGGTACTAGTCAGGTTTATCGTGGGAGCAGGCACCCAAGAAATATGATATTAAAATCTTTGGAGTATTATCTATATGATATAGTATAAGGATTACTGTCGTATTTAATCGATTTTAAAGTATAATAACTGTTATTTTTCCTTAGTGGTATTCAGACATATTTAACGTTCTACTTGGATCATGTTTATTTTTCTTTTTTTCTATTGCTGTAAATATATTACTGTTATTGTTAACCTTAACGCGAGGTCGTAATACTACATTTACAGACATTTACTATTCGAATAGCATTGCATTTATATCGAAGTCTTTTGTATAGTTGAATTTGAATTATCACTTTCATAAAAAGTTCAGATATTGATGGACAAGGCGCCTGAATATAATTGTGTTCGCTATTTAAGCTTAATTTCTAATATTGATGATAATGAAATAGCATCTATAAGTCGATTCTGGTTATTAAATTAATAAGACGTCCAACTCTCTTCAACATTTTCAACATTGTAATATGCTTAGTTCTATAATTTGTGTAGACTGCCTTATCATCCATCGTCGGCTTCAGTGAAAAATTGGTACTATCTTAACTCCGTGTGGTTTAATTTTAACATTTATAAAGACTTTCTAGCAACTTACTAGACATCATAAGGAGCGTTTCTCTTGCAACACGTTTAGTATTATATTCTGATAAGTTAGATCGCTATTAATGCTTAGAGGACGGCGATGCGTATACAGGACGCTCCGACGTGCTATAGAGATTGATGGTAAAGATAAAGCACAATTATGAGTGTCAGAGCTTTAGTTTAAAAATATTTATTATTCACTAAAATATTATATCAATTAAAAAAATATTTAGCTTTCTTCCACTTTATATTGTTATTGCTTAATTTAGCTCTCATGATTTGGTATGACGAAATGGTTAATATCATGGTATTCCAGCCAATGAATCTATCTGCGATATGGTTGTTATAAGCATAGCATGAGATTATATAGGTTTTATGGATACAGACATTGTGTGGAGCAAATAACATGGGAAATATTGAATTGTAGGTCAAAACTATGATGCATGTATCTAGCTAAGTGTTCATGACGTAAGTTTATGCGTTCGTAACTTTGGTTTATGTCGTAGATGCCATTATCAGGGATTTGTATAAAGTTTCCTAATACTAGCAACAAATGCACCCGCGTATAATTAAGCAATACGCTGATATAGGTGGAAGGTGAAAGTCTAACACGGTATATACACTCTTGTTTAATACGTCATATTATTATGTTTATTGATTTGATTAAGATAATGAAATTCAATATTTAAGTACTGAGTGTAGATATAATAACAATAAATTAATCTGGGATTAACAATTAACTATCGTGTGTAATTTAATTTTGTCGTAAGGGTAAACATATTAAATCACGAATAAGAGTATAAGCAATAAACTCATCGAGGTTTATAGTACTTAATTGTCATGAGGTTGTATTATAGTCGATATTAATATATTATTAACTATTAGTAGAGCTTTTTGAAAATATTATATAAAATTGACGATATAGATTGCAGTCAGCAGTTGTCAGTAGCATTGATTATTAGAGTTAATTTTATCCTATCGGCTCAGTTTATATATGAAAGTTGAATTGTATTATTAAATATTGTAAATCTTATAGTTTTAGATAATGTCATTGTCCCGTGTTACTATAGTTAAATATAATTATTAAGTATTACATATATATAATATGTATAATATAGTGATATACAGTGATATTTTTCTCCTGTACACTGCCTCTACACGTAGGACTCCTACGTGCTCTTAATTTGATGGTCTACATATTATATACTGATTACATGATTGTCAGTCTATAGACCTCTCGTGCGTGCAGTGAATAGTTAGGTGCTAATCAGATAATAATGAATATATAATTGGCTGAAGAAAGTTTAATTATAGCGCGCACTAATTACAGCAGTAACTGGATGCTCGAGATCAAAAACAAAAAAAATTTTCCAACAGGTTCTACAGTCACCCTCTATGATACATGAGAAACCAGCCAGTTACCTACTCTCCGTGCCAAGAAAAGGAAAAAAAGGAATAAAAATCAATAGTAAAAAAAATATAAAAGAAATAAAAAAACATCTCAAAAGTTACTAAGTATCTAGCAGCGGTGAAAAAGGAATAATTTTTGGAAGTCCCTGGTAAACTAGCTCTTGTATGTAAGGCAAAATTTAGTAATATTATACATTAGAAATACCTTCTTAACAAATAGTGTAACCAGGGCGAACTTGATGGTAGGTTCTAGACGCGGGTCTCTCGGCCCTTCCGGGGAGCGACGGGGTTGTCCCGTAATATTTATTTTCCCCATCGCACGGCAATGACCCGCTTACCCGCTTCTCTATGGTATTTGGTACTCGTCTGAATGGTGAAGTTCTTCTTCTACTGAGACCGCGCATCTCAACCCTAACTGGGGTAATTAGGAAATAACGTCCCCCTGTGTTCACACGTCGGCTCGAGCCCACGTACGAACTTTGTGTCCGTTTAATTATACACTGATGCATACTTTCCACTTCTGACACGCTTAGTTACTAATATCATAATAGCTAATAACCATTTAGTATACTGGACACGTTCACGTCCTAGTTAGAATACACCTTGTGTAAAAGTATAAATATTTATTATAAATTATTCAATCGCACCACTAAAGACATACATCTAGTTTTAATCGTAACCATAGGATGCTCACACATCTTATCATACTATAAGCTTATATGTTAGTAGTACATTTATATAGGAATTTTGTTTGATACCGAATGAGCTCCTCACGTTTTATCACGTGTGAGGCGTTTTAAAGTAATAACTTTTACGTCTCTCTTATATTAAGTAGATATACAGGACCAAAGTTAACGTTGTATAACAAAAGATATACTAGCCCCCACCAACGTGAGAAGGGATAGAGCTACTCAGGATTACAAAAAATATTTGTTATTTTACAGTAGCATCTATGAATAAACATAAATGCTGTTCTATGGGTCGAAATATTTATTTATTATTATTATTATTTTTACGTGATATTCTAAGCGTTTCCAGAGACCGTAAAGTCCCACTTATTGTGAGGTTATAGTAGGGTATCTATATAATAGTGAGCAATATGGTAGTAGTCAATAAGGGGGATTTTTTCATCGAGCCGAGAACGTGAGGGGATCCACAGTGAGGGGAGGATATAGTTATATTTTCACATCCTACTCACCGTAGGTACGGAGGGATAAGGTCACGATGATACAGCCCTGCACATCGTACCTCACTCAAATATCTAAGAGGCCTGGATGTGATATTGATATTAGGGATGAAATATTAGCGTTTTTACTCGTAACAGTATTATACCGTATACAGTTCCGTAACTAACTATCAGGGTATAAAACTCAGGCCTGAAGAGTACTCCAGCTCACATAACAGATCTACCGTGGTGAGCCCATGGGGTAGGCTCTAGTCGACCGTGTCAGGTTTGGCCGGCACAGCTACTGTAGCCTTGTGATTAGGTGTGGATAATCTCTCTAGTATTACCTTCACCATTTTCACTATCTCATTTCAGCTGTTATCCTATACTATGTACATAGCCGGTTGTGGATTTTATCGTCTACATATTGACTATTTTCCTACTGATCATTCAGCAACAACATATACTCCCTTGTGACTTTATCTCTAGTGCACATCATACTGTAGCTATGTTGTCTGGGTGTATCATAATCTGTTCACCTCATCATCTTCCGTTCTGTGTGTCTTCTCTGTTAGTGTTTATCATACTTCTTGGTGTTGTGGTTCTCTCTTCTCACTTCTCGTTCTTATCCTCTTTTATTTCATTTCGAGCTAGCTATTTACTACGCCTCTCATACAGTGGGTACCATTGAAAAACTCGTCTATTTAATATAGTTCTATAGTGAATCTAGTGGAGTGTAGTTACCTGTGAAAAATTTTTATTTTTTGTATTTGTTCCAGATGCTCATACGCGTTCCGTATATGTTATGGAGCGTTTATATAGTATTATACTATTTTATTACGCTATATATAATATATATTATAATATATATATATATATGGTTGTCCGTGTGTGTGTGTGATATTTATAAGGTTTACAACCCAGTAAAATTAGTCAATTAGCTGGATGTGCGAATTTTAACTAATTTCATTTCTCAACCTTTTACCATAATCTTCTTCACATCAAATTTCTGACTATATTGCTCATAAGTTACAAAACAAAGTGAAAGAAAGCAAATTTTTTTTTTTGAAAATGATGGTAAATATTTTAACCGTGACGGATTATTGTTTTTCTTTTCAATCACTCTATAGTCGCCCAACATGGTCTAAGAAAGTTGAATGAAAACCACTGTAGTTAAACTTAAATGTAATTGACCATATACCCACGAGATGAAGCAGTCTACTACAAATTATAGAACATGCATTACATGTGAAGGAGAGTTTGACGCTGTATACCAACGCTTCCATTTCATATTATTGAAATTGCTAAAAAATATATATTTATATACATCAAAGACTTCGAAAAGATGTATTGAAACTGTTGTAATGTAGAAGATATGTTACAAAATATTACCATTATAAAAAAAAAAAAAACACTGAAATGAACTATACAAAATTATTCTTTAAAAGTTAACGATATTCTCATAGTAACCAATCATTTTCTTGGGTCCACGATACAAGTCCTAGTTTTCATCATCTGTGATGGCAATTGTATAACACAAAATCGTTCAATTGCTTCAAAGCCCTAAGCAAACTAAGGTAACTATAATTTCCTTAGTTTGATCATATGGAGTTCCCAAAAGATCTTTTGAAAACAGTATGAAAGATCATGAAGAAAATAAATGAAAAGATTAAAAGATTCTACTACAACTGATGTCATCGATATTCACTGAGCATCAACTAATAACTATGAACACGAGGCAGAACACAAAATTAAAGCTAACGATATAGTAATAATAAAAAATAGAGCTCCAAATGACGCTAATATAAGAAAATGATGCATCAAGTGTCGCTAATATTAAAGAAAAGAGCATCACGTGATGCTAACAACTTCGAATGACGCAAGATAAATCCTAAATTGAGTCAGCTGGCTCGGTGCTATATTTAGCTTCATTTGACTCTTTCCATATTCTTAGTATCGAGCTGTATACCTCCTCTCTTTTCACATATATATATATATATATATACAGATACGTCATTTATGACGGGAAAGTATATATATATATTATAAATATATATATGTATATTATATATAAGTACTATATATATATTTTATAATAATATACTATATATATATATATATATATATATATAATATAATAATATATATAGTAATATATATATATATATGTTATATATATATATATCATTATATTTATATATATACTTATTATATATTATAATATATATATATTTATAAGTATATATTATATATAATTATATTATTATATATATATATATATATATATATATAATATTATATATATACTATATATATATCTGATAATATATATATATATATATTATAATATATATATATATATATAATATATATATAGAGTACTTTATAAATTTAATTTAGGAAAAATTAAATAGTAGGCTATATATGACTAATAATATAATATTATATATATATAGAAACTATTATATATTATATATATATAATTTAACTATGAGGAGATATTATATAGTATAAATATAATTATTATATGATTGGGAATAGTTTATATATATAATATATAATATATATATAATCTTGTATATAGATATATATATAGTTTCCTAGTACGGATAGTCCGGACGTATAAGTGTCATGATGTAAGATATATCTAATAATTCGGTGCAGTTCGTCTGAAATACTTTTTTTGCTTATATATATATATAATATATAGCTATATATATTATATTATATTATAGTATTATGGGTAGATTGTTATTTGATATTTTGATGAGGGTGCATCGTAAAATTTCATATTTTTTTTTTTTGAATATATTAATCGCTCTGTATGGCTTGACATATTCGAAAGATCGGCAAATCTGGCCCTTCTTTTCTTTGGGAACTTCTACTTTCTATAGTCTAATTCTCTCTCCTTCCTTGATTTTCTTTCCACTTCTGCATTAAATTCTCAGCATTTTTTCTTCTCGTAACTTTCTGGAAATATACACATCATTCTTTAAACTATAAATCTACTAAAAGGAAGGAAGTTATTTTAAATTTGAAGAATTTTCCAAATTTTATTTTCACTTTGAAAAATGCTAATCTGAAGTTGAACTCGGGGTAATTTGATTTAATATTGCTTTAATTCTACGTTCAATTTCACAACTCATCCCCCATAAAAGGTATATTTCATATACAAATTTCCCAGTTTTATCATTACAATATATTTCAACGAAGACAAACTTTCATTAAAATATAATCAATATTTTCGCATCTAAATTACCGTAATACAGTAAGAAACTTTACTGGTATAGTGATTACTTTTATGGGGAGAAGAGTTGTGAAATTAACGCAGAATTAAACGGAATTAAAATCAAATTACCCCAGTTCAACTTCAGATTAGCTTTTTCAAAATGAAAATACAAATGTGAAAAATTCTTCAAAGTTAAAGATAAACTTCTTTACCTTTATGTCTCATTCAGTGATATACAAATACAAGTGCGCGTGACTGTGAGCAACCTACATTACCTAAGGGAAGACTATGTAGTCTGTATACTATTCGCATTGCTGAACATAAAGTATCTCTAAAGGAAGATTTGTAACATTTGCACATCCCATATATCTGCGATGATTCTCATTCTTCTTCAGAAAAATATCCTATACAGGATTCAAATTTCAATATTTTGGAATTTTGGAAAGAGAGCCTGACCTCCTTCTTGGATCCCTTATAATATTTGGCACACGCATTATCCAGCTAAATGTAAATTTATAAACAAACTGTAAAATTTGTAATTTTATACTTACAGGAAAAGACGTAGGTTTTTGGTGATAGTGATACTTTTTTCCTCATATATCTGCGGCAATTATTAATTTTCCTTCTATTTTTATTATTTATTTATATATAGACTTTTATGTATGTTTAATTTAAGTATTATTTATATAGAAATTTGTTATAAGACGTATGTCAGTATAGTCCAAAGCTTGATAATGTGTAAGACCGTTGGATTCACCCCGAAACTAGTCGTTAAAAAAAATGTTTAATTTGTTTTATTATTTTAAAGCCATTATATATATATATATTATATATATATATATATATATAATATATATATATATATTATTATAGTATAACATATGAAGTATATTATATATATTATATAATAATAATGACGTATATATATAAGAGTATATTGCATATACGAGTATAATATATATATATATATGGATGTAGACATTATATAATATATATATATTATATATTATATAATTATATATATATATATATATTGTTAGTATATATATATTAGTATAATATATATAATACTATATGTAATATATATAATTATATATATATAATATATATTATATATATTATATATAATTATATATATATATATATATATGATATATTTTAACACAACTTATTCTCAAGAAAATCATTATTTTACTACAAATATTCTTTCGAAAATATTTAATTTAATTGAATTAAATAAATGTATCCCTTTTTATAATTAACATAATTAATTAATTGTGAATTATATTTAATTTTCTCCTAGTTTAAGACTTTCAGTTTTATGACTTACATTTCTAATTTTACCTAACCCCGGCCCCGGCTAAATTAGAGCAGCCCGGCCCCGGCCCCGGCAAAAATTCCTGCCTCGGTCGGTCTAACGGAAGAAATAGCTAACAATTGTAATCAAAATCACACTTTATTTACATACAAAAATCAGTTTCTATTGCTCTAGCTTCATAATATATATATTATTAATATATTCTAATTATATATATATATATATATATTATATATATCATATATAATATATAAATATATATATATATATATATATATATTATTATATAATTATTATTATATTATATATAATATATATTATATATATATATATATATTATATATATATACACACTTAGAAAATATTAGTAGTAAATTTAACATATGGATGTGTAAGCAGTATTTAGACTATTTTTTTGTACATTTTTACTCCCAAGTAAGTTTTATGTTACGAATTTTCCTGGTTAACCCTTTATGGCTTATTAAGGGGACGTTGCGCGTAGCAACACTAATGTAATTTGTTTGGGATAAATTATACACCATTCGAAAGAGGAAAGATTTCTCTACAATATTTAATCTCAAAGAACATGCGAATAAGTATTAGATTTTTCCATTTCTTCCACAAAAAACATTCTCTAGCATTTGATCAAAGTTTAACAGTGAATTTTATGCGAACTACAAAGATTTTTGCAGTCGGATTTCACTAAAATATTGCTATAACAGCATATGATTTATGAAATAACCTCACAATTAGCAGCAATATATAGATAAAATTTTTTTTTTTTGATTTTTTGCTAAATCTCAAATTTTTTTTTCCAAAAAATTTAAAAGTTATCCGAAACATAATGAAAGTTTTATATTTGCGAATCATACATCAAAATGTTGATCAATGTATACAATACATTGAAAACAAGAAAAAAGAAAGCTATAAATAGTGTGATTTTTGCATAGTAGATTAGCCGAATAGCTCTCTCAATATAAATAAAAGGATAAATAACAATTTATGGTTTTTTAGTAAAATAATCAAGAAGTTGAACTGTGAGGAGCGGCAAAACATTGGGTTACACAAATTTATATATATAAAAAGGTGTATCTCACAATTTTTACAAAGTCGTGTGAAGAAATTTAATTTACAAATCCGATGAGTAGTAAAAGTTATGATGGCATCATTGTTGATGGTGAGCTTTTTTTTTTGTTTTTTCTTGGTATATGTACCTCTCAGGAAGTCTAAATATATAGGGTAAACGAATCATGATCATCTATTTTTTTATTTTAATCCGATTATAGAAACTTCAGAGCTATTTAGTATAATTGGAAAGAGATAATACAACATATTGTGTTTAAGAATGGAAATTTTTATTGTATAACAAATACTTGCCGTGTTCATGGAAAAAGATTATTAAATTTTAAAAGTTTTCCCGTGATAGCATCAAAAAGAACCATTGGGCGTACAGAAAATTTATCTAAATTAATGAAAATGTGGTGTGTGATTGATCGTATGTAAAAGCTACAAAAATTTCACTTTCATCAGATGAATAATAAAATCTTGCATCAAGACTGGACTCATCATTAAAAAAATAAATTTGGCAACCTTGCCAAAATGAAAAACCAGGAAAACGTAATTAGTTTTTATACAATCATTTTGAAAATTTCAGAGCATATATATGGGGAGGTAGACATTTTTTGTTTATGAGAAGAATGTCCTGGTAATGTCGAAACACTAAGCATTTGAGGATCGCTGCTAACGCGATGGGAACATTTTCAAGTTTTCAAAGTTTTTACTCACAGATCAGCGGCAAACT
Organism: Trachelipus rathkii; assembly: GCA_015478945.1. Classification (NCBI taxonomy): domain Eukaryota; kingdom Metazoa; phylum Arthropoda; class Malacostraca; order Isopoda; family Trachelipodidae; genus Trachelipus; species Trachelipus rathkii. The sequence continues at coordinate 10,802 of JABUQX010017673.1, forward strand.
GTTGGCATACCGAAATTAATAATAATGAGAATATTTATATGTCTCGTAGAGGTACATAAGCTGTGAAAATTTCATTGCAATCGAATAAATATTAAAAAGTTACACCCCACCAGTTCTGAATTTTTTTTTTTTTTTTATATTTGTCATACAGATTGGAATAAAAGAATTAAGTCGGATGTGAATCATCTTTTTTATGTCATTTTCTCAACAATAGAAACTTTTCACAACGAATCTATAGGCAGGTTCACATATTTTGTTTTAGATATATGTTTAGATAAACTCAAGGGGTTTGGCCGTGCATATGGGGAAACTTTTCTGATCTAGAGTAAAATGATCGAGGAAATAGTATGAACTGATTCTAAGAGGTACTCATGAACGAATTCTCTTGGCATTGAGAGATCGTTCTCACATACAAAGAAACATTATATATTATCACAAAAAATATTGTTGTCATTCTTACGCTAACCAATACTTGCTAAGTCTGAAGTGGTTTCAGATTAGCGCGATCGTCATGAATAATAAAAAGTTTATAGTGATTTTTCATTCTCTGATTCTAAAATTTGAACACCCCATCCCGTATCCTTACATTGTGAATAAAATTTTTTGCTATTGAAAATAACACACATTGGAAAGAGGCATTCAATCTACACTAGAAAGCCTGAAGTGTTAAAACCGTCACACACAATCATGGAATTGAATGATTACTACCTTTCAAAAAGTAGGAAACCCCTACGCAGCAACGTCCCTTAGCACGATATTCGGCACTATTTCACAGAAAGCCTTAACTCTCGAAAAAATTGTATTCAAGCGTATCTTGGCAGTTCTTTTATTTCAGGTTTCGATTCCTTGCATTTTAGATAAGTTTTGACCAATAATAGGCTATTCAATGGCGATTGCGTCACATCAAAGTGTTCAAGGTCTCAATTTTTTGTGCAAATTTTCAAAACTAGTGGAATTTTCAGCTGAAATGAAATGGAAATAAACTCAATGGTAAGTACAGAGCTTCTAAAAAAATATTTTTCATTTAGATATATACTATGAATATATTTTAGCCCATCAATATGACTTTCATATGTTGTGGAAAATATTTATCCTCGATTGTTTAAATGTACCAATATCGGTGACATCTTGCAAAATAAACGACAAAAAAATACTGTATAGATATTAGATAGAAGTAGCGAGTGAAGGTTAAAAAATATATATTATATAGTTATATATATATATTATATATATATATATATATTAATATTATGATGGGTGATTATTTGTGGTTTTTGATAAGAGAAACCAAATCAATTAACAAGAGAAAATCACAATCCACAAAGCACTTTTAAATGCAAAGTAAGCATGTTTTTGGCAAATTAAAGCATTGACGTACATTTTGGGTATATTAGTATATATTTTATCTATAATATTTATATATATATATATATATATATGTATATAAGTTATATTATATATATATAATATAGCACAGGGTTCACACTTCTGGAAAGTCAGGGAAAGTCAGGGAAAGTCAGGAATAAAAAAAATTGGTCAGGGAAAGTCCAGGGAAACGTTTTAAAATTATGCTGAAAGTCAGGAAATCCAAAAAAGTCATGCCTAAAGTCAGGGAAATTTTAAAATTTCCAAACATATGAAGATTGACCCGATGGTATAAATATTTTTATATATATTTTTTTCCTTAATGTATAATTGTGGACATGAGAGATGTATTTGATAAGTAATGAAAAGGATGGGCGAGATGACATTCATAATTTACTTCTATTCTGTTTCTTTCTATTTTTAGTTCTCTATTACCTACTATTCTTCCTTTCTGTCGTAGAAGTTGTTCCATAGTTCATCCTTGCCGATTGAAGGTGATTGTATTGGTTGTTTTTAGACTGTATGATTATGGATTAATCTGTTATATTATCTTTTTTCTTTTAGGGACATTTACTTTTGGGTGTTTTTTTTTTTTTGAGGTTTGACGAAGGATTTTTTGATTTTTGTGCAGTTGAAGATTATTTAAATATTTATTATAAAAAACTTCAAGCAAAAAAAAAAACTTACCTTTAAAATTGATTTATTTGGACGTAAAACTGATCTGGTTCATTACTGTTCACAGATTTACAATGTCTTCTATACTTAATATTATGGAAAGATTTCTTAAAGTCCAGTGATTAAAATGCATGCTCAGAAGCACAAAACTAAGCTTTTTGGCAGTTAGATTACTACAAATTGAATGCAGACTGTGCAAGATAAAATGACAGAAAAGAATATTAGAAAGATATCTGAAGTGACAGAGCCTGTCAATGGCTCCATCATTGGATCCTATATATTTTTTCATCAGCCGAACAAGGGAACAAAGTTTGATTTAATTGGCTAGAGCATTGTAACAATAATGAATCACAGATTTGTTGCTGAGAAAGAAAAAGCCCTATACTCTACTTTGCAGTGAAGCTCATTCTACCCTTGAATTAAAATCAAAATATTTATGATGGTGTTGCTTCCTTCTAGAGATTATGAGTTTTTTTATTTATAGCACCTGAGAATCATTATGCGGAATTGTGGCAAATTATTAAATTAGGATTGATATTTTCGCATGGAAATGCGACATGGAAAGGAGGGTTTGTCTATAATTAAGCAATTTTAGTGGAGAATCCGAAAGAACATAGTCTGATTTCTCAAAGGACAGTGCACAACTTCTATATTCAGACTCCTGAAGTATTCCATAAAGTTCCTATCAATCAAAAAAGTTGACAAATGTAAGAGCTGCCCATAGGAGATATGAAGAACATCTAAAAGAGTCAAAAACAAGAAACAAAAAGAAGAGAATAAAAGGTAAAAAGAATATTATCCATACAGGTCAATAAACTTGAAGAGAAAGATGTTAAAACGGAAGGCTTTAACAGAAGAATGACGCTATAGAAATAAAAATTCAAATGCTGAGAGAAAGTTAATCTAATCTCCCCATTTAGAATTTTGTGATCACAGTGGACGCTATTCAACCTAGGCTATTAAGTAAGCTTTTAATTATTTTCTTTTGTTTTAAAAAACTGTTTTCTTTTGAAAAAAACTAAAAAAAAAGAAGTGCTTTGGACGGCTATGGGGTAAGGTAAAGGCTTATTACTAAAAAAAAAATTTTTTTTAATTCATTCATGATGTGAACAATTAAAGTAAATTTTCAGTAATTTAATGTATAACTGAGTAAATAAGGATGCAATAATAATTAATGATATTTTATATGCCAAAAGTACGAACACGCTGGTCAGGGAAAATTTGCAGATATGGTCAGGGAAAGTCAGGGAAATCAGGGAAATCAAATTCAAAAATTTAGTGTGAACCCTGATATATGTTCTATATATCTATATATATAATATATATATATATATATATATATTATAATATTATTATTAGTATATATATATACTATATAATATATGCCAATGTAGTGTGGTAAAGTAATAAAAGTATTTGATTTTTTTTCAAGATCGCTCAGAGGTCAATAGTTTCGGCAGAAACCTCTCTAATAATACCAGAATTTTGTGCAAGAGATAATAGCTCAGTCTGATTTCTGATGAATCAAACATCATTCATATGATTAATGTTGACTGTGAAAATTTCACAAGTGAAAACGATGCCCGACTAAGACGTGATTTGAACTCAATTGATGACAAGTGGGAAATTTTTTAATCCTCTCTCTCTCTCTTTTTATATATATATATATATATAATTTCTATATATTATATATATATATATATATATATATATATAATATATATATATATATATATATATATATATATATATATATATATATATATATATATATATATATATATATATAGAGAGAGAGAGAGAGAGAGAGAGAGAGAGAGAGAGAGATGAAGATGCAGTCTTAGCTTGCTCATCAAGGATGAAAACCATATTGCTTGCTGGTGCAGTCAGTACCTTACCATCCACTTCAGGTAGTATGGAAAAACTTTACTCTGTATATCTGAATGAAGAAAATTTAAATTTTACAAATGATACTTTGCCCACAAAGTCTCGCGTTACAGATACAGGTAAAATAAATAGTTGTTCACTTTCAGCTGAGGTTGATCAAGAAGAGGAACAGGAGGAGGAAGAGGAAAGTCTTGTAGATGTATCTTTCTAAAGAGATCTAAAAAATAAAATAAATTGGAGAACGTGTGAAGATAATCAATGGAATGAAAGAG
>JABUQX010017673.1:20000-22500 GCA_015478945.1 Trachelipus rathkii
ATGATTATGTAGAAGTCTGTTAAAATGATATTCTTATCACTATGCAGAAGCTATCCTCTTCATTTTCACCAATTCAGACAACGGCAGCTGCGAAAGCTTAAAACTTACAGCAGGAGACTGATGTCAAACAGCATTAAATTTAATTCAAACGTTCTCTACAGCGCTGAGAACGAATTATGAATATGCTTAAAGATTGTGTTGAACAAAAAGCTTCCCCTATCATATACGCTGCTGAATGCAATCAGAAAAAATATTGACTGAATTGTTTTCACATAAGACAAAGAACTTGGCCATTTACACACATCAACTACAAACAAGCAAATTAAACGTGAAGTAACAGTCGCCCAGTGATCGCATCTCCATTTTAGCCAATAATTATTTTTAAATAAGGCAGATTAAAAGCAAAAAGCAGTCAGTGGAATAATTACATGTTGAAGCGCTTAAGGAATCAGTAATAAAAAGCACTTTCTAAGATTTCCTATATAGTCGATAAAATCTTTGAGTGTGTAGCTACTTTTATAGTATCTGCGATTCAAAGCTAATTTTTCAATGGATCAGATGAACAGTTAAAAATAATGGTTCGTTGAGGGCATGGGAAGAAAATGAGATGAAAATTTAGTCCTGACTCTTCCTCTGAGCGATGATTTTACGTAGTGGGAAAAGAGTGAAGCTGAAGGTTTCATTTTCAGAAATTGTGGCAGGCAAAATGCGTCATACCAGAAAAGAAAGTGAGAGGGAAAAAAGAAAGTCCATTTCTTTTGACGATGTGATTATTGACATAAAAGTTAAAAAGGCTACTACGGAAATCATTCAAGAAAATAAACATATATAAAGTTTGCCTACTTTGACCAGTGTCCAGTGAAGACAATGGTATTCCCTTCAATTGGTGGAAAAACACTGGAAATAGTTTTATGAATTTGAAAAACTAGCAATAATTACTTTGTATGGTAGGAAGTTACTTAACGATATTTGGTAGATCAGTAAAAATATTTCGTTGATTGAAATGATACTTGGTATTTGATATTTGAATTTTGAATAAATTATTAGACTATAAATTATTGGAGCTTTCTGAAAAAACGTTACTTAACAGTAAATTGGTAGGTCAGTCATATATTTGTTTTTCAGTAATTGAATTTGAAATTAGTTGTAATAACATTTCGTTAGTGAGTTAAGAATACTTATGTGGCCAAGTTAATACTATTGTTGGGAATAAAGATTGTTCAGTTCAAGACAGTTTTGTATATTTTTGTTAATGAATTGAAATACAGATTGTGCCATTATTTTGAATTGAAGCATATTCTGATGTACATATGAATTGAAAGTATACTATAATGTACATATAAAATAAACGTTAGAAAAGTACTTATTTTATATATATTTATATATATATATAATTCATATTATATTATATATAATATATATATATATATTGGATAATTAGGTCTATACACGCAATGATATGATACATGTCTCTGATAGATATATGTTAAACAAATATAATACAAATATGAATAAAGAGTAATATGAGACAACAGATGAATTAATAAAGGAACGGGTTTGCGTAGTTTAAGCTGTAGAACTGACCTACGATCGTTAGTAACTTTCTACTTCGTAAGTACGATCTAACTGTGCATAGGTTCTGGAATAATCCCTCGCATCAAGCCCAACAATAAGTCGGCATCATATTGATATCCACTTGGCTGGTAAACGTCCTTCCATAGAACTTTAATCTTTGATGGGCAAGCGTTCATCGCTGCGTCATCACTAACAGTCGACCTAGATTAATCCCGGAAATTTTCTTAGGTGAGAATGTAGGTAGTGCAACTTTATACTCATTCTACATCCATGAGGATGAAAACTGTCTAGCAGTTCCTGTACAATGTTAGTGGTTCTCGGCTTTCCTGTTCCCCAGAAATTCTGTGCTACGATCTGAAAAAGCATTCACCGGCTCTTGCTCATTAAACAGGTATTGTTGTAGCAAAGGCAGCATCACGGAGGAGTCTCCGTATTTGTGGGCCATCAAATATTCCAGCTTTTTCTTCTCGTCACTCAGACCAGAAAACGTTGAGCATATATAGCGGAAGCCTTCACCATCATGGTCCAGGCCCTTCACAAATTGTTTCATCAAACAAGTTTTATGTGTAGTGGACGGTAAGATGATCGTTTCGTCTCTGTACAAGTAGTTCACGTACGATGGTCCTGTCACCTGGCGTCAAGGTTTCCCCTCGGTGGCCAATCTCTTTTGGTCCAGTGATCCTTTGCCCCCCGGCTGTCCCAATAGCACAGGAAGCGGGTATATTTGGTGAGAAACCTGCTTGGTGACCGAGCAAAATGTTTACCATTTTTAAGTCGACGCATATTTACCATCCAATGTTTACTGATGACTGTAGCCGCTCCAAAACTGTCTTGATTTTTGCAATATTAACTCCTCCTCTCAATCCATACGGAGCTACACTACTGAGACCGAAGACATACCTGTCTGCCGATTGTGTACAAACAC
>JABUQX010017673.1:40000-47095 GCA_015478945.1 Trachelipus rathkii
TTTCTATCTATCTATCTATTATCTATCTATCTATCTTATTCATCTATCTATCTATCTATCTATCTATCTTTTCATCTATCTATATATATATATATATATATATATATATATATATATATATATATATATATATAGATGCATTATTATATATTTATGATATATATATATATTATATTATATATATATATATATTAGTGATGGGGACGATTATGAAATTTTTGACGATGACGCATTAATTGAAAAAAACTTTGGTTTTGTGTTAAAATTTTTCTCTCTCTCTTATATATATATATATATATAATATACTATAATATATATATATATATATTAATATATATATTATATATATATATACTATATATATATATATTATATATAAATAATATATAATATATATATATATAATAAGTCTGTATTCAGGAGGGTCAGGGGGTTCAACCTCCCGAAATGATTTTAGTGATTAAAATTTTTTGATTCCTTAAGTCTCAATAATAATAAATAATAATAATATAATTAATATAATAATAATAATAATTAATAATTATAATAATAATAATATAATAATAATAATAAGAATAATAATAATTTAATATTAATATTTAATAATTTAATATTAACATTAACATTAATATAAATTAATTATAATTAAATTATTAAATATTAATATATTAATATTATTAATATTATTAATATTATATTATTATTAATATTATTATTAGTTATTATTATTGATTTATTATTATTATTATTATTATTATTATTATTATTATTCATTAATAATTAATAATAATAATAATAATAATAATAATAGTTAATCAATGAAAATGAAAAGTATTTATTAATGGAAATGAGGAGACATGTTAGTGGTCCGTAACGATTTTTAGGTCAAGTGGCTGTTTCTCATACATGTATAAAAATTTTAGGACCAGGACTAAATAAGTTTCCAATGTTTGCAAGTGATGTAAATTTGCTACTACAATAAGGAATAATGCAGGATGTATTAAAGATTTTAAAAGAAAAGGAGGAGCTGTAATCGTTGGATGGGATGACAGTTCATTCCTTCTTCAGCTAAAATTTTCTTTCCTCATTCATTCCTTCAAAACTAAATCTTTCTTTCCTCATAACCCATGGTTCGACGTGCTTATTCTCTGGCCATTCAGGATAAAGAATTGCCTATCGGGTGTGGAAAAATTCTCGTCCTCCTATCACTCTTACTTTGTCATTCAGCTAGAATAATCGTTGCAGGGATACTCTTCGCCGAGCAAAGCTGGCTTTCATCCAAGGGAAAGCGCTAACCTCCTTGGTTCTGCTACTGACAAATCAAACATCTCTAGCAAACTTCTGTAAATCTGCCTTTCCTCCTCTTATTCATTTGATCATTGAGTTGCTAATTCTCCAACTGAAAAGGCTAATCCTCTTCGGCCCTCGCTCAACTATATTCTCTATGCTCAATACTAGCACTTTCCCTCCCTCAGTGTTGGAACCTCTCACATGTCCAACCTATCCGAAAAACCAAAAAAGAAGCCGCTCTGAATCCTTTCTAACTATATCGCCCTATAGCTCTCATTGTATTCTATCTAAGATCGTTGAAACCCTTCTCAACTCACTTCTTAGATCACTGGAAAACTCACTCCGTCGCCAGACGGCTCTCGTTGCACGAAATCTACTGGTGATATACATTCCTACTAGACCGATTTTATGTTTATTCGCTCTTAGAAACACGGAGAGACTTGCGTAGGTGGCGCTTGACATATCCAAAGCATTGACCGAGTATTGCCACGCGTCACTGCTCTCCAAGCCTCCCCGCTGTCGTTGTGGGTTTCTCCTTCTCTTTTGTCTTAGCTATATCTATGCTTTCTTTCAAAATGATTTCAATATTATGTCTGCTCAATATTCGGTACAAATGTTGATGGATCTGACTACATATCTTTTCTTTTCTGCTCGAATAGTGTGTGTCTCAGGACTTTCTGAATCTTATCTCCCACTTTGGGTTTTTATATCCTAATCTTTTTTCATTATAGATCTATCTCACCTAGCACCTCTAAACTCTATCAATCGATATATCTTCCTATGACAATCGGACCTATAACATTCTTATAAAATCTCAATAACAATTTCTACCTCCCCACTTGTACTTCATGGAAATTGTTCCTCCTCGGCCTTTAAATCGTTGGTCCGATAATTTTATTCCTGCTTGTATTATAAAGGACTAGAAAGTATACCTTTTTGTTAATAATTCATTTTCTTTAAAAAATCTCGCACTAAATTTTACCGAAATCTCTAAGTCTCTTCCAAAAGTAACATTATTAGAATTTCTTTCACTGTTCTCCTTTCGACGGTTCTTCTGTTCTCTCCTGTGACAATATAAACATCGCTTGGCTTTAACCTATGAACAAAAATAAATGGTCTTGGAAAAACCTCACAAAATCACAATCGGTTTGAACTAGAAGGGCAGGCCTCAAAGAAACTGGAGAGGTTCTTCGTGTAACTAGAACCCAAAGGCAGACTTTCCTCCTTTATTCTGCAGTGCTGAATCCGCTGATAAAACAATAGGTTAAAACTGTTTCGGCCATCCATCTATGGAGTACTGCTTTTATATGTGGGTGGGGGGGGATCTGGTGTTTCACCCTTTGCTTTTGGAACAGTGGTCGATAAAGTCAACGGTCAAAAGGCTATATAAATAAACAAATGTTCTGTACTTCCAGTTACACTTACCCTTCTATTTCTTTGCGAGGCGTGTTGGTGCTTATCTCGGTCAGTCCCATAGTACCGCAAGCGGCAAGTGCTCGAGGGAACTTATCCCCATCCGCGTACCACCACCTTTACGACGCCTTCGTAGCACCAATAGGTGCTGTATCTGCGCACGGGAGTATTGTGTTGACGAATGTGGGTAACTCCAGGCTAAGTTTGCTGTGTGCTTCCTTTCGTTTCCCACCACCTCTGTTGTTGTGGAAATTCTCTTCCATCTTCTTGTATTTCCTACTGAATTTAATCTCCTTACTGTAAAGCTTTCGTCTGAGCACACCTACAAAATTTGCGCTAGAGGGTGAACTTTTGTGAGTACTACACCCCCTCCTTGAACAAGGCCCTGCCCTGATGAGCGGTAGTGATAACTGATAAAAACAAAAATGAATTGTTATGGGCAGGTATGTGGCAAATGAACTGAATCTTCTATTCCCCACATCCAAAACATCATTCAGAGTTATCCAGAAAAATCCGCGTACTCTTTTCAACATTTATCACTCAGATGGATCATAGCGCAATCCACACAAATTTTGACCTTTTCAAAACTTAAATTTAACTTTAGGACTTCTAGTACCACACACACAAAAATCTTCCACCATAAGCTCATCTACCACAACTCACTCATCAGAATGGCAAATCCCTTCTCTCCCCCTCATTCCTTTCCACAGCAACACAAACACAGTTTCACACCAACACCCACTCATTTTCACCGTCTCCTTTCATTTCTTTGTGTCAGTCATAAGCGAGCAAATCATTATAATTTGCGCCTTGTCTAATAATCATCCATACCATCACCTCTTCTCCTAATCTCCTCAACATTTATTCCTCTGACATTGTCGCATTATACAGATACTAATTCATGACCATGTTGTCGCCGAAGGATTTAGAAGGGCCGCTTACTGCTTATCACGACCTTCTCCGAGGGCATGCATTAGCGATTCTTGGCAAAAGATAAGCTGGTCAGTAGGCCAGCCACAACCCTAACTACCCCGTCCTTAGTCGGCTTCTACGAACACGCAGGACATACCGATGCGGCGCAATTTTTTCTCCCTACACGGATTATGGATATAAGGGATAGGATGTCTGTAAGATGTTGTTAGAAGCAGGGTGTGGAGATAAGTATGTGTATATGATATGTTGTCGCTGGAGGATGAGTGTGGATAAGAACGCATAACAGAAAGGCGAACTAACCATTAGGCACTGGAATGTCATACATTACCATAAGAAATATATGTATAATATTATATATATATATATAATATATATATATATATATTTATAGATATAGTAGTATATATATATATATAATAGTATTATATATATATAGTAATATATAGTATATATAAATAATATATAATGATAATTATTATTATTATTATTAGTGATATTATTATTTATTATTATTATATGTATTATTATTATTAAATATATTATTTATTATTTTTTTATTTAAAATTCTTAATATTTGTTTCAATTTGAGATCGGCCAAAAATAATCGGCGAAAGATTTGCCGTTTGACGATGGACGATGTAAAAAATAAAAATGTGCCGATTTTTTGACGATGACGATTAATCGTCCCATCACTGATATAGTAGATATAGTTAGTATTTATATATATATATATAGTATATATATAGGTAATAGTATATATATATTATATAGTATATATATATATAGTATATATATAAATTAATGGACTTTATATAAATACAATTAGAGTTTATTTTGACTATATATATATATATATATAATATTAACATTCTGCCGCCAAGCAATTTAAATCAAGATTGTTGAAATAGATAAAGGACTAAAAAGTCTAGCGCGTAGAGGAATACTTACATGAAGGGTATCTGTTGTTAAAACCTGTGTTGTATTGTATGGAATAGTGAGATCTATGGTCTTGAGATGAAATAGAAGTATATATTTACCAAAGTTCAAAATGATGAATATCAGACTGGATCAATTCTTAATGCGTAAAATGCCTCCTCTGGCATCCGCTAAAGTGTTTGCAAGAAAAAAGGGTATGGACCCTAAAATGATAGAGGAATGAAAACGTGGTTAGAGAGTTGAGTGTAAAGGTGGAAGAAAAGGTATAGCAAACTGGATGAGAAAGATTAAATGTAAAGGTTGGATGTTGAGATGGTTTGGTCATGTTGGAAAGGTTTATGACCATGTATTAGAGTCGGTGCGGTTAACCGGTAGACTATAGTTGTTGCGGAGTGTGGTGGAACCGACCTTGAAACTTGGAGAGTGCGAAGAACAAAGTGGATCGAGTCGGTGAACAAATGTCTGAAGGAGAGAAATTGTGCACGTTTAGGCAGAGGCGGAGAATAAAGGTGCATAAAAGGAGTGGAATGGCGCGGGGTTATTGTTAAGTGGGGCATGGTGTAAACCAGCCAGTTTATGTGGCCCACCTGGGTCCATATGTGGATGTAACCCTTACATTTAACGATTTACCATTGGTGAAGGGGGTTCCGTCGCGGCTCCTTTATATGCTCGTAGTGAAGTGAGACACTTTTCTGTTCATGTAAAGATTTCTCCTACCGTTAATGGTGCTTACACCAGAAGGAGCGTGGTAAGTCTGGGCCTTTACATATCGATACCTTTTTTAAGTCTCAATATTCGTTTTAAACATGCTTTTTCTTTTCTCTATATGTGAATGTACTACGCACGTTAGTCAACCCCAGTCTTGGGAAAAGAGGTAGATAAAGAAAGAAAGGAAATATTAGATAATATATTAATAAATATATATTTATAATAATAATATAATTATTATAATTATTATTATATATTATATATATTTTTTATATATATTAATATAATACTTATAATAATTATTATATTATATTATCTATATATATAATATATTATATAGGTATGAGATTAGGAGAGGAAGAAAGGGAAAGAGAGAGGTATTTAACAATTCTTTTTCAATTTCTTCATTACGTTTTTCGCTCTGAACGAAAAAGTTTCGTTCCCGTGGATTCTCGTATTTTTTTCTATTCGGTACAGCATTTTAAGTAAAAAAGGATAAAATAATTTCTTGGCCTGCAACACTTATTACTTATTTATTAAATAAAATATATGAAAGAATCTCTTATCTGCCTATGTAAGTTTTAGTGAAATTTTACTCTTAAGAACAGAGTTGGAAGGCAAATTTCCAAAATGACAATATATAATTATATAATTAGTACCTATCTATCTTAAAATGATAGTTTGTATATATCTCTTAGAGATTTATTATTAAATCAGTTTCTTTCTCTATAAATTTTCATCACATATCTATTTATAAAAATTAGTAAATATGATATGTTAACTTTACCATTTTAATTTAGTTATTTAATACAAATACACTATTCAAAAATATGATTAGAAGGTTATGATTTAAGCCTCACGCTACCTGGTATTATAGCTCTTTTCAGAGCATATTGAAAATATAAATGGTGTTTCAATTAAGATAATGCGATAATTTTCTAAAAAAGCAGAAATAGTAGAAATAGTTTATATTATGAGTTAGTATATAGGTATTATATAAATATTGATACGTTTTTAATGAAAATTTCTAATATTTGTTTTTAATATACAATATATCTAATGAAGTTGTGAAAAAATACTCACTATGTTATTATTAAATAAAAAATTTTTACTACTTCTAAAAATAACTTTGTACTATTTTCTATTAAATTTTCATCCATTAAAATGATGAAATAAATTATACTGCAAATAAGTATTACATAGTATTTTTTCACTTAAATTTACTAACTATTTAATTAATTATTAATATTTATGAAAATATCTATAAAAATTGTAAGTATTTTATTATATAATCATAGTGATATTATAGTTCAGACATTTAATAAATTAATGTGTGTTTATCATTTAGATAATTATGCAATTTAATCTAATATATAAATAGCAGAAAATAAGTGTATTATATATAATATAATTTATTAAGTGAGTATGTGTACTTAAATAATATGTATCGATATATTTTTAATGAAGATATTTACTAAATTTATTGTTTATTTTATAATTTACCAATATGTCATTAGTTGTTAGAATAAATACCTTGTACTTATATACACACAAATAAGCGAACTTCGTTAAATGCGTATATGTTCAGTGGCTCGTGTTCACATTTTTGAGAATTTGTCAGTATTAAAAAATTTAGAAACTCTTAAAGGTTTATGTGCTGTGGTTGATTGCTTCTGCGTGCTGAAATTTTAACATGTGTGAAATTATTTTGGTAAATCTTAATAATTGAGTTTTTAAGAATGACGGATTGAGTTTCGTGAGTCAGTTGAGAACGAAATAATTCCTGTATAGACTTCTGAAATTTGCAATCCTTAT
>JABUQX010017674.1:0-7500 GCA_015478945.1 Trachelipus rathkii
ACTAACAACAACTAACAACAACAACAACAAGGCAACAATAACATAGTACAAAGAAAAGTTCTTTGGATACCTAACCAATGAATAGTATGCTAACGTAACATTGGTTTTCACATTAATACAGCTACCATAGCAATCACAGAGCTAAGAAAATAATGGTACAACGCGAATTAACACAACTTAAGCACGATAAACCGGTGTGTAACATTTAACATAAGTTTCTCACACTTACAGCCTGTAAATGTTAACTGACATTGCATACAAACGTAACCTATTCATACTATTTCCAAACATACCTATCTCTAAAATATTAACGTTAATTTTACATTGACACAGTAATATTTAGCAAGAATTTCATAAGCTTGTTTAATTATCGTACAGAGCAGTGAAAGTTATGCTAACGTAAACAAAGTTCCACATTAATAAAAGCTAACATATAACCTGAACTAAAGAATATAATGTTACAATGACAAACCCAACACAACATACATATGCACGAATAAACCACTAACATTTAACCAAACTTTCGCCTTAACAAACAGTAAAGTACATAAACCTTGTCCAAAAGTAACCTTATTTCACACTTTTTCAAGCATATCGCTAACATATCAATGTTTAATTTTACATTAAAAACTAAAATAATTTAATCAAAATTTAGCATAAACTGTCTAATCATCATCGGTGCAAAGAATATATTGCCTAACGTAACAGATGTTTTCCATCAACTTCGTAACATTTAACAAAAAAAATTCATCATAAGCCTGTCTAATTATCATAATCCCAAGCGAATAATCGCAAACATAAAAAAAGGTTTTAACCAAACATAACACAAAAAAATAAGCAAAATTTTATCCTAACATAACATAAAAATAAGTTCTTGAATAAAATATCATAGAAAGCGTAATAGTTTTCTGATTTTAAAGCAATAAATCAGGTAAATCAGTAAAATCATAACCACCCCATGCCCTGCAGTCCCCTTCCCGTCCCACCCGCCTGTGAATCTACTGAGCTATTGATTCAATCATATTTCATGTATCAATTTTGGACAAACATACATAAAAATATGTTTCTTTATATACTAACCTACGATATATATGCTTAAACCAACAAAGTTTTAGCAATCAATAAAGCTAACAAAGCATAACCCATAGGCGGGTGGGAACGGGTAGGGGACTGGCAGGGATGGGTGGTTTGAATTTACTGATGTTACTGATTTATTTGCTTTAAAATCAAGTAAATTCATTAGTTTTTACTGTGATTATTTACCCAAAGAACTTATTTTAATGTTATGTTAGGAATAAAATTTTGTTATTTTTGTTATGTTTTGGTTAAAAAAATTTTGTTATGTTTGCGATTATTCGCTGGGGATTATGATATTTAGACGAGGTTATGATGAATTTTTTTTTTGTTAAATGTTACGAAGTTGATGTAAAACATTTGTTACGTCAGCAATATATTCTTTGTCAGTATGATGATTAGACAGGTTTTATGCTGGAAACTTTTGGTAAATATTACGATGTAATGTAAATTAACATTGATATGTCAGAGATATATGCTTGAAAAAGTGTGAATAGGTTACGTTTTGGACGAAGTGTTATGTACTTTACTGTTGTTAAGTGCGAAAGTTTGTTAATGTTAGTGGTTTATTCGTGCATATGGTGTGTTGGGTTTGTCCATTGTAACATTTTATATTCTTAGTTCAGGTTATATGTTTAGCTTTATTAATGTGGAAACTTTGTTACGTTAGCATACTTTCCCTGCCTGTATGATAAATAAACAAGGTTATGATAAATTCTTGCTAAATCTTACTGTGTCATGTAAAAATTACGTTAATATGTTGGAGATATGTTTGGTAAATGTATGAATAGGTTACGTTGTGTATGTCAATGTTCAGTTACTTTACAGGGTTAAAGTGTGGACTTTTGTATGTTTATACAGTTTTATTCGTCTTAAGTTGGTGGTTAGTTCGTCGTTTGTACATTATTTTTCTTAGCTCTGGTGATGCTAGGTAGCTTTATTAATGTGAAAACAATGTTACGTTTGCATATATTCATTGGTTAGTATCCACAGAACTTATCTTTGTACATATGTTATTGTTGTTGTTGTTGTTGTTGGTGTCGACATTGTTATGGTTATATATATATATACCTTTTGAACTGATATGGTTTATTCGTACGTCGTATTCTTGTTTAATTTCTTCTGATTGGGTTGAAAGAAAGAATCTATTACATATTTAAGGGATGTTTATACACAATTTTCTTCAGTAGGATAGTTTTTCGCTGTGTTGATACGAATGACATCTCCCTGCATCTCTACGCCTGTTGTTGATATCCTTCATGAAGGATTTCGCTATTCGCCACGATGTGGTCCATTTTATATTTAATCGTAAAACCGATGGGACTTCTACATTGCTTGTCTTCTGCCAGAAAGGAGGTCAAATAATAATAAGTATTGCTCACTTTAGCAAATAGTTAAAGCGTAAAAATCATTTTTCATGTTTACAGTTGGTATTTTCTGAAAGGGGGCGGATTCTAAAAAGAGATAAGTCTAAAAACCTTACATTTATTCGTATTTACTCTCGTTAGGTATTATGAGAGTTCGGTATGGTTATGACACATTTTTGTTGATAAATGTTACTGTGTCCAATGTAAGATTAACGTTAATATGCTAGAGATGATGCTTGAAAAAGTATGAACAGGTTACGTTTTTTGTATGTTAAACGTTAAGTTCCTTTACTGTTTAAGTTGTGGAACTTGTGTTATGTTAACAGTTTATTAGGGCGTAAGATGTGTTAGTTTGTCGTTGTACATTATTTTTCCTAGTTCATATGATGCTATGTAGCTTTAAATTAGTGAAGACCATTTATGTTAGAGTAAATTCGTTGATCAGTATAATTTACCAATGTTGTGAGAAATTTTAGTTTAATGTTACTGTGTCAGTGTAAGAATAACGTTAATATGTAGAGTTATGCTTGAAAAAGTAAGATAAGGTTACGTTTTGCATAACCATGTTAGGTTACTTTACTGAGTGTGGAACTTTGTTAATGTTTTAAAAGTTTAGAATGTTTTTAGAAGAGATAGGCTGTCTTTGACATTATTTTTCTAGTTCATGTTACGCTATGTTAGCTTTATTGATGTTGGAAACTTTGTTACGTTAGCACTTTCGCAGCTCTGTATGATAATTAACCATGTTGTGATGAATTTTAGTTAAATGTTACTGTGTTAGTGTAAGATTAACGTTAATATTTTATAGTTTATGCTTGAAAAAGTAAGAAAAGAAAGTTACGTTTTGCATACCATGTTAATTGCTTTACTGGTGTTTAAGTAGGAACTTTGTTTAATGTTAACAGTTTATTCTGCTAGATGTGCTTAGTTTGTCTTGGGCATTATTTTCTTAGTTCCGTTGATGCTATGTTAGCTTTTATTAATGTGGAAACTTTGTTACGTTAGCATACTTTCGCTGGTTTGTATGATAATTAACCAATGTTTGTGATAAATTTTTAGTTAAAAGTGTTACTGTGTTAGTGTAAGATTAACGTAATATGTTAGAGTATGCTTGAAGAAAGTAAGATTAGGTTACGTGTGTACCATGTTAGTTGCTTTACTGTGTTAAGTGTGGTACTTTGTTATGTTGCTGCTCTCATTCCTGCTTAAAATGTGTTATGTTTGTCTTTGGGCATTAATTTCTTTTTTAGTTCAGTTGATGCTATGTTACCTTTTATTATTGTGGAAACTTTATTATGTTAGCAGATACTTTCGCTGGTCTGTATGATTAATTAAACCAAATGTTGTGATAAGAGTTTTTTGCTAAATGTTTAACTAATGTTACGTGTAAAGCTTAACGTTAATATGTTAGAGTTATGCTTG
This sequence comes from Trachelipus rathkii, assembly GCA_015478945.1. Lineage (NCBI taxonomy): Eukaryota > Metazoa > Arthropoda > Malacostraca > Isopoda > Trachelipodidae > Trachelipus > Trachelipus rathkii. The sequence goes on from JABUQX010017674.1 coordinate 3,864, forward strand.
GAAAAAGTAAGATTAGGTTTAGTTGCTTTACCATACCATGGTTAGTTGCTTTACTGGTGTTAAGTGTGGTACTTTGTTAATGTTTGACTGCTTATTCCTGCTTAGGATGTGCTATGTTTGTCTTTGGGCATTATTCTTCTAGTTCATTGATGCTATGTAGCTTTCATTACATGTGGAAACTTTATTATCGTTAGCATACCTTAATGCGCCCTGGTCTGTATGATAATTACCCCAATGTTGTGATAAATTTTTGCTAAATGTTACATGTTAGTGTAAGATTAACGTTAATATGTTTAGAGTTATGCTAGAAAAAGTAAGATTAGGTTACGTTTTGCATACATGCTAGTTACTTATACTGGTGTTGAAGTGTGGAACTTTGTTACTGTTAACAGTTTTATTCCTGCTTAAGATGTGATATGTTTGTCTTTAGGCATTATTTTCTTAGTTTAGATGATGCTATGTTAGCCTTTATTTAATGTGAAAACTTTATTAAATGTTTAGCATACTTTCCCGCTGGTCTGTATGAATATTTAACCAATGTGTGATTAAAATTTTTGCTAATGTTACTAATTTAGTGTAAGATTAACGTTAATATGTCTAGAGTTATGCTAGAAAAAGTAAGATTAGGTTACGTTTTTGCATACCATGTTAGTTGCTTTACTGGTGTTAAGTTGGAAACTTTGTTAATGTTAAAGTTTATATCCTGGCTTAAAGATGTGTTATGTGTGTGTCCTTTGGCATTAATTTTCTTAGTTTAAGATGATGCTATGTTAGCTTTATTAATGTGAAAACTTTATTATGTTAGCATATATTCGTTGGTTAGTATATAAAGAACTCGTTTTTTGTGCATGTTTATCCGAAATGATACTCGAAAATGCGACGTAATTCGATAGTGTTAATGTAAAATTAACATTGATATGTTAGAGAATATGTTTGAAAAAGTGTGAATAGGTACGTTTATGTATGTAAAGTTAGTTATCTTTACTGGTGTTAAGTTGGGACTTTGTTAATGTTAAAAGTTTATTAGTGCGTAAGCTGTGTAGGTTTGTCGTTGTATATTAAATTTTCTAAGTTCATATGATGCTATGTTAGCTTTACTTATGTGAAAAACATTGTTATGTTAGCATATATTCGTTGGTTATATATAAAAGAACGTTTTTTGTGTCTATGCTTTATCGAATGAAATTACTCGAAATGCTGACGTTAATTCGATAGTGTTTAATGTAAAAATTAACATTGATATGTTAGAGATATGTGAAAAAGTGTGAAAGGTTACGTTTTTGTACGCTGTGTTAGGTATTCTAAAATCTGTGATCAGTAGTTAGTACGAAGTATTGCCATAGGTAATTGTAATTAAGTAAAGTGGGTCTATTAATTATTGTTGGAGTGTGTGTGTTATGTGTGTGTGTGTGTGTGTGTGTGTGTGTGTTGTGTGTGTGTGGTGGTGTGTGTGTGTGTGTGTGTGGTATGGTAGGTTGTTTATGTTCATATCACCATTATAGTTTGATATAATAATAATAATAATAATAATAATAATAATAATAATAATAATAATAATAATAATAATAATAATAATAATAATAATAATAATAATAATAATAATAATAATAATAATAATAATAATAATAAAACTACTGATGACAGCAATAACAACAAAAGGAACAAAGGCCACATTTCATCCTTCTCATGTGTCAAAAGAGATTAAGATTAATGAATCATTCGAATTTCATTGGCTGTTCGTGATGGCTTAGCAAATGCAGTTCTCTGATTGGCTATCCTTGAGCGTAACAAGATTACGTAATGTTTAGGTGTCGGTAGAGAGCAATTTACCAACCAATGTTCTAGTTGTGGACCTGCATGCAAAGTGATCGCATGCGTTATTGGTGTTGTGAGATCTATGTGGAATAATAATAATAATAATAATAATAATAATAATAATAATAATATAATATAATAATAATAATAATAACATCAATAAATAATAATAACATAATAATAATATATAATAATAATAATAATATAATATTAAATATATTTTGTTGCGGTTGTATATAGTAAAGATTGAGATTGCTATGATGACTTCTGCTGGTAAGCTGAAACTTCTAATTTTGGTCACCTTGTTAATGAATGCTGTATGTCTGTTAGGCTAGGATGAGATATATTTTTGTTTAGTTTTCAATATTATAATGTTAATGTAAAATTAACATTAATATTTTAGAGATATGTTTGAAAAAGTGTTGTATATTTTCATTTAACTTGAACGTTTGATATATTTAACACAACAACAACAACAACAACAACAACATCACATTTCAACGACCAACAACAACATCAAACATATTGCAATCTCAGAGCAACAAACAAAGTTGCCTTTTAAACAACAACAACTACAGCAAAGAATTTATTTTTGTTATGTCTATAAAAAAGATACTTATATGACTTGAATCATTAGATCAATAGATCAAATAGATCAATAGATCTGGAAGGGGTAGGAGGGTGGGGTGGGGTGGTTTGAATGGAACTGATTTACTGATTTACTGCTTAAGGGTATGTAAAATGCAAATTTTTAAGTTATAAACCAATAAAAAGAATAATTTTTTTAGTCAAATTAGATGCTTAATGAGAAATGGACACATAATCAATGAAACTTTGCTGACATTGTTATACAAAATATATTATCTTGAATCAATAGATCCAATAGATCAATAGATCACGGATGGACAAGAAGGTAGGGGTGGGGTGGGTGTTCGGTTTTCCTATATTACTGATTTAAGCTTTATAAAATGCAAATTTTTTTTAGCCTATAATATAAACATAAAAAAAAAAAGATTTTTTTTTATTAATAAAACAAAATTAATCTTTTTAAAGAAAAGAAAACAAAATAATAAAAATTTGAAAAAATAAAGTTAGAAAATAAATTTTAAATAAAAATTTTTGTTTTTTTAAAAAAAATTAAAATAAAAAGATTAAAACACAAAAGGAATAATGTAAAATAAAACTTAATATATAAACATAAAATATAAAAAAAAAATAAAAAAAAAAGAGAAAAATAAATTTTAAAAAATTAGAATAAAAAATTAGATCACAAAATTTAAATGTTCAATAAAAAAAAAAAAAAGGTAGAAAATAAATGGAACATTGATTGTGAAAATAAAAAAAAATAAAAATATATAAAAATAAAGGAACCACCAGAAAAATGTAACACAAAGTATAAATGTAAAAAAGAAACATAGGAAATAGTTAAAAAATAAATTGAATAAAAAACAAAAAAAAAATTATATTATTAACGTTTATAAAAGAAAGAGTTTTGAAATGTAAATTTCAGGTCTTCAACATTTAGAAAACGGATTATCTTTGCATGATGCAAATGCAACTGACGACATGTACATGATAGGAACAGAAGCAGTTATGTGAACAGTAATATTGTATTATTAAACGAATTTTTTATTTACTCGACACCGCACAGGCTCTAGCACCGGTGCCCTGTCCTTTCTCCTTCTTCCTTCCTCCTTCTCCTATTCCTTCCTACTTCTTCCTTCCTTCTTTCCTTTCGTTCTCCTTTCCTTCTTTCTGCACTCTGTGTTTTTTTCAGTCGGGACCCTCTCCGTTGGGGGTCCCAGAACACCCTTTACGGACT
>JABUQX010017674.1:12500-20000 GCA_015478945.1 Trachelipus rathkii
TGAAACTTGGAAAATTATGATCCAGTAAGACAATGCTTTTTTATAAGGATCTTTAGTCCTTTTACAGAGAAGCATAAATATTTAGCTATATTGCCGACATTATTGAAAGTTGAATATTTATTAATATTTATTATTATTATTATTATTATTATTATTATTATTATTATTATTATTATTATTATTATTATTATTATTATTATTATTATTATTTATTATTGGAATTATTATTATTATTATTATTATTTATTTTTATTTTATTTTTATTTTATTATTATTTTTATTATTATTTTATTATTTATTATTATTATTATTATTTTATTAATTTTTTTTATTATTATTATTATTATTATTATTATTATTATTATTATTATTATTATTATTATTATTATTATTATTACTATCATTATTATTATTATTATCATTATTATTATTATTATTATTATTATTATTATTATTATTATTATTATTATTATTATTATTATTATTATTATTATTATTATTATTATTATTATTATTATTATTATTATTATTATTTTATTATTATTATTATTTATTATTATTATTATTATTATTATTATTATTATTATTATTATTAGGGTATTGAAATTTTCAATTCAGGTGGAAATCTCAATAAAAGATACTGTGGCCAAAACTCTAATATTTCACATACCTCTGATTATCATATCTGCAGGGTTTTGTTCAGTATAACTATAATGGGGCAAAAATTTTAATTTATATTTACTCTTTAAATCTTCTAAAAGATTATTAAAACTTTAATCCTATTATTTGCATATTTGGCCTCAAATTTAGTATTATCAGTCATAATCCAATTCAACACCAACTGAGAATCAGCATTTATGTTTACATATTCAAAGATGAAGTTTGAATGTGCTTCAATAATAGAACTCGAACTTTTAAGAGAGAAAAATGACACCCAAAAGTTCCAATGTAGGTACACTAAATGATTTTTTTTAGGACCTACCGTAGTCACCTTTGACTAAGAAAATATATTATTAGTTTCAATATTACTTGAATTGTACGCTACAATCCCATAACAAAGGGTTGAACTATCACAAGATATATTTAATCCATAAGATTGACTCTCATTTAATGTTTGTCTTGGTATTACTATAATAGGAACTAAACAGATAATTTTTAAGTTTACTCCATTCTGATATTATTTCATCAGACAAAGGTTGGTCGCAATCATATTTAAGCTGCCACATTTCTTTAATAAACAACTTACTTAATTATACCCAATGGATCATACACTTTTGAAATTTACGATAATATTTGTGTTTTAGTATTTACATCGTCCTTAAAATTAACTGAAGCTATATGTAAGGAATCATTTACTTAAGTTATATCGATATCCCAATACTCTCTCACATTCAGAAGAGAGTTCAACTAATACCTCGTCTTCTTTAAAGTTGTCTTTTAAACTCACAATTTTTATTCTAAAATCTTAGCATAAAACCAACACTTTTTATCCTCTCATAAGGTAAATTATAAAGTAGTTTCAGTTTTTCAACCTTATTTCCAGTTAATATTCAATTTTCAGCATAAAAATTGGATTGAGAAGCATGATACTGCATAATGAAATGTAAAATAAAAGGGGATGCAGTATATCCAAAAATGATTGTATAATAACTATAAGTAATTAGTTCATTATTTTGGTACTATAAAAATTTTTTTTTCTATCAGATTCTTGACTTAATCTAATAGTTAAAATGACATGCTTAATATCACTTAACACTACATTTTTTTAGTTCTGAAGATGAATATGAGTTTTCATAGTGAATTCATTAGGTATATGCCCATGTAAGAGAACTCATTTAAAGAGGGTGTATTTTTATTTAATTTAAATGAGCGATTAAATACAGCTCTTACTTTAGTTGTTATTTGCTAATTTATTTTTATTATAGGTCTATGTGGCACAAAGATTTACTCTTTCCTTCGCTCAGGGATGTGTTCATACTCAATAATGTCTTATTTCAACTGTTTTTGAAAAACATTATTCTCATTAAGTAAATTTGTATTTTGTAAATCATTATACACTATTAGCTACTTTCAAAAGGGCATTAAAGTTAGACGGAACATTTTTGATTTTGTCGGCAATCCAAGGAAGTTTGACTCTGTAGTGTCCAGTCTCTAATCTTAGGCAATATTTAAAATTTGTCTCCATGGTCTTTAATAAGACGTCAATTGAACATTGTTTGATGGAATTCCAATGGATTCCAATGAAAACATTCTCGATACCATATTCAATTTCCAAATCATTAAAAATTGTTTCAAATAGATATTAGTGACTTCTTAACAGATTCATTACGAAATTGACAACAGTTTCATTTGCTACATCAGTAGTACCAGCAGATTTATCATTTTTTACTAATACAGAATATATTTAAGGAAATTATTTCTTTTCTAATCATGAAATTTTGTACATTACCAAAGGGAATTAATTTATTGTTGTTTATTTTAAAGCAACTGCCAGGCATGGTATTAATTAATTCAAAACTAGGCAAAAATTTAATGATATCAGTTCCCATCAAGACTTCTAACTCAAATTTAGAATGATCCGAATCTTCATAAAATGATGTATCAGCTAGTTCTAAACCTCGTTGTTTTTAAATTATTGACAGCTTCATTAACCACTTACTTTATATTTTAATGAAAGATTGTTATTAATCAAGAATGGCAAACTAAAAACATTCTGATTGTCTAATTTGATGCCTAAGATATCCAAGAGAACCTGTTTAAATTGTCTCTGTTGTACACCAATAAAAGTTTTATGTGGAAATTTTAATTATATGAACTTTCAAAATCATCATAAAAATCTTTTATAGCATTCTGAGATATATAAAATCTTTGACTCACCGTGTTGATTATCTTGCGTACCTTTTATTTTTTTATTACCTTTTAAAAGCTGCATGGTTATTGAGGTAACATATATACTCTATCAGCTTGTTGCTGAAAACTTAAAAATAAATTATTTTCAGTCCGATTTTCATCTACTTTTCTTTTCGAGTTTTGTGTGCAGAATGCCGTTATATAAGAAAATGATTTATGTTCAAAACAGTTATATTTAAGTTTTTTTTCTTTGCCAAAACATGAATCTGCATTGTGCCCAATACACGCACAGCGACTACACAAATTTAACTCTTAGCTCTGGCTATTCTTTCTTATGTAGAGACATATTTGTCATTTTTTACAATGGATGATTTTTTAATTGACAAAATTTACATTCTTTATTGTCTCTACTAAGCTCTGTTTCATTTTATTTGTAAAGAGTTAGAATTATTATTATTACCAGACTTTTTAGTGCTCGGCGTAAGCCTGAATTTAGATTTTATCTGACGTAAATTCTCTTTTGGGCCATGATAAAATACACAATGTATTAACAACTTCATTACAATTATCAAAGAGCTGATTTAATGTGGGATTATTAGATTCTACTTCATTAACTAATTCAGTTTTAAAAAAATGAAGGAACTTCTTAAAAATTATATTACTCAACAGATGTGGTATCTTATGGTCTTATCCTTCACGCATCCTACTAAGGATACTAAAATTAAATTTCATGAGTTCACTGTTTAATATAGTTCCTACAGAAATTCATCTCATCCCTACGAGAAGTCCCTTTTTGGAGTAACCCCACGAATGGGTGTGAAGTTCCGTATGGAAGGTCACCCCCGATAAAGGTGTAAGCAGGTAACTAAGACCTCAGCCCTTAGGACTGAGTCCTTACCCTTTCTCCGGAGGGGTAAAGTCCGCCCACCAGAGCTCGCTTAAATTGAGGGGTAAAAAGTGTGACTTATAAGACTTCTTCATAACCCTACTAAAAACTCAGAACACGGCCATCTTACTTTGAAAATGGTCTCAACGACCTTAGAAACTCAAAATTTGACGTCTCAAACGTCAAAATCTAACGATATTTGGAAGATTTCCAAGTCAACTGACGACATGTACATACTGTACACGTGCACCTTAATAATACCAAACTAAACAACATAAACAAAAACAAAACGAAAACAAAATACAATATCCCCGGGGGCTTAGTGACGTCCAAGCAATACTGATCTCTGATTGGCTTTAATTATTCCCATGGGAATTAGCCCTTTCATTTCCCCCCCCCCCTTTTCATTTTACCCTGTTACTACAAATATTATATATATATATATATATATATATAAATATATAATAAAAATTATATATATATATATAATAAACACTTTTTTTCTGCTAAATTGTAAATAAGATATCAATTGATATATATTATAATATATATATACATATATATTATATTTTTTTACTATATATATATATTATATATATATATATATATATATATATATATATATATATATATATATTTATATATATTATAATTTATATATTTTTTATATATATATAGTATAATATATATATATATATATATTGTGTGTGTAGGTGTGTATGTGTGTGTGTGTTGTGTGTGTATGTGTGTGTGTGTGTGTGTGTGTGTGTGTGTGTGTGGTGTGTGTGTGTGTATTACCCATTTTTTGTTGACATTATTTGACAACTGGCACTCGTCGTACATTCTCTAAAAAAATTTAGCGTAGTAGAGGGAAAAGTACTCTGCAACCTCAACTCCATTAATATTATACCATAAATTTTAAACTCGTTCCTTACTTCCGTAATTAAAGCGCAAAAGGATGATTAAAGAAAGAAGCAGCTGTCGCTCGGTGAATTAGATTTGGTTTTTTGATGTTTTTTGCTTCTTTGTTTAGAGATTGACCAGAAATTTCAAATTTTATTTGAAATTTGAGGAAAATAAAGTTGATCTTCTTGAATAAGGCGAAATTCTAATTAAAACCATGAAATATATCTTTTATTATTATTATTATTATTATTATTATTATTATTATTATTATTATTATTATTATTATTATTATTATTATTATTATTATTATTATTATTATTATTATTATTTAATTATTATTATTATTATATTAATTATTATTATTTATATTATTATTAATTATCTTATATACTATTAAATTTTAAAAACAGCAATTTGTCCCTGCCATTTTCGACTTTTTCTTTGCCAATAAAAAAGAACCGATATTTTATTAAAATAATTATATATAATTACATATAAATATATACGATTATATACGATAATTAAATTTATCTACATTTATTAGACCTATAAAATAATAAAATAGGACAAAGTCTATTTATTGACCTTTTTAACGGTACTCGTTATTGAAAAACAATAGTACAGGGTATCTCTACGGACCATAAATAGTATTCTGTTTAGGATTTGATAATTTGGTTAGGTTTTATATATATATAATGAATTACATATATAATAAACATAATAATATATATGTATATTAAAATAAATTGAAAAAAATATATACAAAAGATGTATAATTGTATATATAATATAATATATAATATATTAAATTTGTAAAGGTATTACACGGCAGAGTAGGGGGCTTGAGCCGACGGGTGAACAGAGGGGGGACGTTTTCCATACCCCGTAATGGAGGGGCCATCTCTGCGATTTACCCTTGGGTTATTCTTTAGATAAAAAAAAAATTATAAAAAAAAAAATTTATGTATGGGCTTTAGTTTCGGGATCTACGAAATTTAACGCATGATTCACTTTTAAGTTAATTAGGTCCAACTCATTCAAATTTCTATATCCCCTCCATTCATCTGTAATTACAGTTGTGCCAGGGGCTACATATTCTTCAAGAATTTTACGTAAAGTTTCACTATTTCTATTTACAACTGGTACTAAAAAACATTTTGATACTTAAAAGAAACGACATCTTACTCAAACAACTTCTAGGCAAAGACTAAAATAATTATCACTCAGAATTCACTAAACGGTAGAAATTTCCTTACGCAAAGTAAACTAACACCTAAAAATAGTTTACTATATTTTCGAATTACAACTTCAAAACACTATTACCTTATAATTTTTACATTACTTTTTATATTTACTTTTATTTATAATAAATTAAAATTAAAAATTTACTTTAGATAAAAAGGTCAATAGGTCGACTTTCTCCATAAATATATGTATAAAAAATATACAATAATTAATTTTGAGCTTCAAAAAAAAATTAAAATTAAAATTAAAATAAAACAACTTAAATTTTATATATAAATATATTATAAAGACTAACTATAAAAAAAGTTAAAAATAAAAAAACAAACCATAAAAATAGTAATTGAAATAAAATATAAGCATTATATATATATATATATATATATATATATTATAATAGTATATAGGATATATATATATATATATATATATATATATATATTAAATACATATATTTATGTATATATAGATAATAGATATAAAAATTAATATATATATTTTTTATATATATATAATATATAGATACATTGTATATATATATATATATATATATATATATATAAATATTTAATATATATATATATATATATATAGGTTGAGTGAAGTAGTGAAATGGAGTGTGGTAGGGTATTGTGTGAAGGTAAGAAGATATGGATTGTGGTGTCAGGAGAGTATATAATAAATAGTATAAATATATATATATATATATATTATATATAGTATTATATATAATATATATATATATATATATATATATATACCGCGAGCGCCTCGAGCTAAGTGAGGAAAGGCCCCAATGCGAGCGAAGCTCGCTTCTTAGGTAAGCCTGACCGCTCGCTTTCCAGGGGAGCGTAGCGACGCTGCTTTTTGTCATTATTATTACTACTGATGTTATATGGTGGTATTATTATGATTCATCTTCATCTACCGAGTAGGCACTATCTATCTGTCAGTTGATCTAGGTCTCCAGTTTTCTCGATCCGCGAGTGCGTTGCTCCTCTTCGACTCTTCCTAGTCCGGGAAACCTTGCTTCCCAAGCAACGCCCTCACTTCACTCCTCCACCTCCTCTTAGGCCTTCTCTCTGATCGCCACTCCTAAAAACTCTTCACCACCCTTCGGTCATTCATCCACCTGCGACTTTCTATGTACGATACCACATAACCCCACTCTCTCTCTCTCTCTCTCTCTCTCTCTCTCTCTCTAATCTATCTTATTCTTCCTTACTCTCATCTATTCTCACTCTTCTACATCTCTCTATCATCTAAAAAATATTATAACTTATATATATAAATATATATATAATATAATATATATATAATCTTGCTCTTTATCTCTCTATCTACCTAGTCATTCTATCTCAGTCTCATTATACTATTACTCGTCATGTATATCACTCTCTATCCTCACGTCTATATTCTTCTATCATTTCTCTATTCTATCTTATTGGACTCTATTAAGGTTATAGGTCTAAGCCAGCTCTCTGCTCCATACATCAAAATCGGTGCGTTAGAATCTACATTCTTTGTCTATAGAGCAGTGCTTAAGCTCTTTGACAATGTATGGAAAGCTACAACATATTTGCTGTATTTGATCATTCACTCTCTGCGATGTTGCT
>JABUQX010017674.1:27500-30715 GCA_015478945.1 Trachelipus rathkii
ATTTTTTCGATATTCCGTTTTCTCTTAAAAAAGCACTGAATGAGGTTGGTGAGAAAATAATGAACCATGGGAGTTACCTCCATTTGTGAAAATTTTTCATAGCTTTTAAAGTTGCCGTTTGAGAAAAGCAGCCCCTGGCAACCGGCTATGTATAATGCAAGGTCACCATCGACATAGAGAGAAAAATTGACAGTTTTGGATAGAAGTAACGATATCAATAATATCCGTAGAGAAAAATATATTAACCTTAAAACAACTACCCCTGCTGACCTATCATCCCGAGAGTAAGTGGCGTGACAAGAATAGGAAGAGCAACGAACTGGATAGATCGTTTCGACAGAAGGCAATGATTAAAAGGGAAGTGTCCGCGAAACCAAGCGAATGGAGTGTTAAAAGAGAATCCCAGTCTCCACGTTGTGTCCGTAACCCTTTTTTCAAGGTCAAAAAAAGACACCAAGGAACCATCCCAGACCTATTAAGAAGTGCTTCCCGATTCAATGGTCTATGTTTTTACCAAGGGTCCGCAGTCGAGGTCCGGAACGATTTAATGGCGGAACCAAAATTGAAGTTTTTGGAAGCTTGCGGCTCTCTCTCAGAAGCCAGGGAGTTAAGCGGCCAGAAACCGATTTCTGCCCATTAATTTATCAGGAGTGCACAGTCAGCGAAACTTGGTCTTTTGGTTGTCTGGCCAACTTCGAATCTTTTCCGGGTTTGGGATAGGAATTACAAAAGCGTAGTCCAATTAGATTGAAAAGAAGTTTGATTCCAGATCTATTATCTAAATCCAGCAAAAATGCTGACGCCGAAGGATGGATATATACGGAGCATGAGAATGTATCGTAGAAAATCAGTCTGGACCAAGGCGACCGTTCTTTGCTATTTGCCAATCAGCGGTTGATACTCTACATAAGTGTAAAAAGAACGGTTTTTGTATGATCTTCCCCTTTCTTCTGTTGAATAAGTCCTGGTAGTGCGTGTTCAGTTTCTCAGTTTTTGAAGAGGCTTTCAGTGAGCGAATGAAACTCGAATTTGCTAGCATAAAGCTATTATACCTATACGCATCCGCAGGAGCGGCGAATCGTATCAGTTTATATCAGTCCCATCAATCGAGGACTGTGGGTGAGGGATTGTTAAGCGACAGATATTCTGTTGAAGCTTCCACAACCGACAAAAGGAAGGAGTTTTGGGTTAACAAGTCGAGATTGTAAGTTCGAAAAATCATTGTTTCAGTACTGCCGTTTGACGATTAAAGTTGTCGCGAGATCTTCTGCTGCGGTTGCTGTAAAAAAAAATAATCATTTTTGGGTGGTTCGCGTTTTTTGATGCCTTGTAAGATCTTCCCCTCGGATTGGCTTGATCCATGACGTCTGGACCCACCAGGGGGGTTCCCGACCAGCCTGCCTGGGAAGACTTTGCGGGAAATGCAAGCTTCCGCTGCCGAGAATGACGAAGATTATCTGGTGAAGAAGCGACAAAGGTCATCATTGCCATACAGTCGAAATTCGGTTATTGATAAGGAAAACGAAGGATCACTGTGGCCTGAATAAAAGAGCCCACTCCGCCGATCAATAACGAGCTAGTAGGTTTTGCATTGGGCTGGAACAGCTCATTAAAGTTATTGGGGTAATGATCACTGCCAATAGGTAGATGAACAAAGCGGGGACCATGAAAGCGATCCATAAGGAGATGGGATGCAAAAGAATACCAATACAGTAGAAGAAGTGGTGTGTAATCTAACGTTCGTAATGTAGGAGACCTGTGTTAAGGCATCCTAGGAAAGGGTTAGGAATCTATAAGATCTTGGACTTAGACGAAGTGACAGAGTCTCCCCATAAGGGTGGCGGAGGTTGAAGTCTCTCTAGTATAAACAACCGAGTAGGGAGATGTTTAAAAGAATCAGCTAAAATCGACCTTATGTAAATCACATACTTGGAGCCAATAAGATTGAACTAATAGTAAGCGTCGGGGACAAGTAATTCCGTGCCGCTACTGCAATGAATTTGGTTGAAGAGGGAACTTGGAAATAGGGACAATGAATTTGTGAATGAGTAATGTCCTGCAACCTCCCCATTCATGTCACCTTCAGTTCTATAAATTAACGTGCGATTTATATTACGGATGTGAAAGAAGTCACGAATGACTAGGTCCGAAGTCCATGCAAACATATACAGCTTTGGTGAACATATTTTATAGTGAACAATTCTTCGAAATTAAGAGTAATAGCCACGACAATTACAGTGAAGAAAGTTCATATGGATGAGTTATTAATAAGATGAGGTCCTTTTAGCAGACATTGTCTCTATGTGACTAAGTGTGTGGAGGGGGTTGATGGAGAGGAAGTTTGAGAGTGGTCTCGTCGAGAGGGGCCAACAAATTCATGGAGGGTAATAGTAATTCATCACCAGAGATTTATGTTGTATGACCTCTTTTGGAAGGAGTTTTCAGGTGTATTTGATGAAGAACTCACTATGAATGCGAATAATGAATTCAACCAAGTCCAAACTGTATGTGGGTTTGGTTGAGTTAATTAAAAGCAACCATAATCTCATTTATAATGAAGAGCGGTTATCAGTAATCCGCTTCGGCAAGCAGAGTTCAGAATGTGGGACATAGAGTTGGCTTCCATGAAATGGGAGGAATGGTGTCCAATGCCAGAAGGAATGTCTTTGGAAGTGTTGAGAATTGTGAATATCTGATTTCCATATGGGATCGAGAATTGGCAAGGGTCTTGATACTGGAATTTTCCAGTACTTCATCCATGCGGTGATTTGGAAATTGGCAGTTTGATGGAGAATGAATGACTTCTATCTTCTTCATGCCTCCAAACAGACATAGAACGCTTAGAGCGCTGCGACTTGTACGTTGACAGTTTTCCATTCACCTTTCTCGGAAGTGCAAGGATACCATTAGAAAAGAGAAGTGGGTCTTATCAACATCAGCTCCATTTGTGAGCGTGTTATCAAATTCATCTTATTGTAATACGAATCCTTTAGAGAGTGCTGAAAAGGAATATTGTGAAGATAGATTATAGAAGATTCAGAAGAGCTAGAACTATCTTGTAGACTGTTAGATGGTTGTTAGTGTTTGTTCAATGCTGGCGTTGTTGCATACAAAATCTTTTGAACATTTGGCTTTGTCTCAATAAGTAGACTTATGGCGAGGTCTCTCTAGTTTGCATTTTTTACTCGGGGTTACTGTCTTTGTTTAAAAAATCG
>JABUQX010017675.1:0-51923 GCA_015478945.1 Trachelipus rathkii
AGAAGAAAAATTCTCGCAATCTAAAGTCTAAACAGAACTCCCCAGTTTCTTTGCAGGCGGCCCTAGCACAGTATGATTGTGAGAGTTTCCAACACATTTTTGATATAGTTAAGAGCCAACGGTATTGTTCATATTTCGTCAACTAAGAGTAGGAGCAAGAACCATATCAGAAAAGAATAGGAAATAGAAAGTTATTAGGAGAGGGAAGATTTGTAGAAATTGAGTTTTTATAAAGAAAATAGAAATTCACAAGGGTTGATATAATAAGTAATATGAAAAAGTTATATATAGATACATCAAAACGAGTACCTAAATGGTAAATTCTTAGCCCATTCTCGAGTCTCAGACAAGAATAAAGGTAGGTTATGAGTTAGATAGGTGATATCACACAGAGACAAAAGTAGATTTGAAATCGCACGCAGATTCGGTGACGTTAATCAGAAAGCCGCCCCTAATGCAAATATAATAAAGATAGTTATATATATTATAATATATATATAAAACCTATATATATATATAGAAGTATGATACTATATCAGTATATATCAGTAAGTATACTATAATATATAACGAGAAAAGAGAGAGAGATGTGAAAGAGGAAATTCGCGTAGACTCCAACACATCTCGCAAAGGTTGAGATTCATATTGACACTCCGAGAAAATAAAGACCTCTCGATAACTAACACCCGATAGTTAACAGTACAGAAACTACCAATATCTATACTTAACTTATATATCAATATATATATATTATATATAAATATTATATAATATATAGTATATATATATAGAATATAAAGTATATATAATCTAAATATTTTAGTGTAGACCACCCTTAGATAATGTGTTGAAGACAACGTAGAAAGAGCTCTCAGATGAACTTCGTTTTTCTTGTGGACTGTGTCAAAGTATAATTTTCCAGTCGCAAAAGAGAATATAATTAAATATATAATATAATAATATATATTATAGTATACGATATAATCATACACACATACCTATAACTATATATATATATGATAGTATATATAATTTATGTATATAGATATATTTATATATGTTATATAATATTATCTATGATATATAAAAGGTTTTTATACATAATATATGTATGTATATATGAGTATAGATTAATATTATATATATATATAGTCATATAGCTTAATAAATGATACTAATATATATATATAAAGTATATATAGTGTCTCCTGCTTTCTGCCTCCAAACTAACCGTCATTTAGACTTACGAATTTTAGAGTCACTTTATACAAATACTAGATAAACCTCTCATAAAATAACAGATAATAGTACCACTTTTAAAACTGCAGTTAGTTTAATATGGGAAGAGATTTACTTTAAAACCTTTAATGCTTTTGATAATCATTTATTTTATTTTATACGAATGTACTGTTGTCTACTATTTTGTATAGTTATTTAATATGTATCAACACAAGACATAATTTTTTTTATTTTTATCTCATGTTTAAATTTTAATGATAGTATTATTAAGTGTATTATTATTATTAAGTATATTATATTATCTATTTATAAGGGTTGTGAATTGGACGAGTTTTAAATTCTATTCATTATCATAAAAAAGTTTTTCACTAAAGGTAAGGAAACTGATATCACTTATATATATTTTTATATTAAATTATTATTATTTATTATTATTATTCATTAATTATTATAATTAATTATCTAATTATTATTATTATTGTGTATATTAATCTATTATTATTATTATATTATTTATATCATATTATGATATTATATCATTATTATTATGACTCATTTATTATTATTACGTTATATTATTATTAATATATTAGATCTATATATTATTATTTATTATGTATTATCTTAAGTATTTAATTTAAGCAATTCTATGTTGCTGAAGAGTAATTTTCTATTATTATTATTATGATTCATTACATTAAATTTATAATTATTATTATATTATTTATGTCATTTCTTACAAAAAACATGATATGATATTATTAAACAACACAGTTGTGATTGTTTTAATTAGTAATATAGGTCGATATTTAACACGGCTTTATTAATTCTCTAAAAGACATTGTCTCATACTTTAAACAGATAATTAATTAAACGAGCCAACCGTAATCTAACATGTTAACAGAATAACCTCCTTTACCTATTTGTAACTTTATTATATATATTCACATTTAGAGATAAGGATGTAACTGGTTTTAGACATTTGACACCTTATTTACTATTTGTTATTTAATTTTATTATATTTTATACATTTCTATTATCAGCAAGATGAAAACAACTTTATATGCTTCGAAACGTTCGATTTTCAATAAAGACATAAAAAAATGTTCAGGACCTTTGAATCATCTTAGTTACAATAACTATATAAGTATATATAATAGTAATATATATATTATATAATACTATTATATAAATAGTATATAAATAATTATATTATATATATATATAATAATATAGTATATATAATATATATAATATAAGCCAGCGAACTTCTATCTCCAATGAATGTGGGTTAATATAATAATAATAATAATAATAATAATAATAATAATAATAATAATAATAATAATAACACTTACCTAACTAAATCGGAGTGCATATCGACAATAGTTTGCATAGTCTCCTGTGGTAATTCATTTACACCATATATAGAAGATTTAGTTGCCAAATTCATATGATTATGATAAATATAGCGAAAAGTTTCTGGCTCTTCCTTCTTACTTAGCTGCTCCCCGATGTCGCTAGCAAGTTGTGAAATTCTAGATTCGAGCAATCTTCCCAACTTATCAAACATCGAAGTACTGAATTTTTCATCAGCTTTTTTAAAAAGAAAAAGAGGGATAACCAAGGGAAAAAAATGCAATATAGGGCTCGTTTCACATCTCAAATATCCCTCACTCTCTTTCTTTTATGCGAAATTAAGAACAGGTAGCTTAAAATAATTGACAACTAAACATCCATAATATGACAAAACTGGGAAAAAATAAAAAAATTAATGAAATGTCAATATCTTATCTAAATATTGCCTGTTCCTTATCCCAAAGAATTGAGTATTTTCTTGCATCAATAATTGCAATTGCAACCCAATTATCAAAATTAAAACTCTAAACTACTATTACGGTCAAAGAAGATGAATTATTTAGATGCTGTGATACCATGATATTAGCATAATTTTTTACTACTAATACTAGCTTTAAAAATGTACTATCACACGCACGCACACCTATACGCGCGCACACACATTTGCTTGGGGCCACGCACTGTTCATGCAAGCGGTCACATCTCACTATTATATGATGGGTCACGTATTTACTTATAAGGGCTATATTACTTATATTGATATTATTGTCTACTCAGTTAGGTTTAGTTTCATAAGTGGATTTGTTTCCTGTGTTATTATATATGTTAATATATTTATTTAGTAAGTTTCTTTGATGTAGATCGATGGTGAAGATATGATTACTTGTACCTACTTTTTTTGTGTCAGTGTATTATGTATGGTAAGTATATTATATATAGCCCTGTTATAATGGGACTTTATAGTACGTATACACGACTTTATATTTCCCTCATTATTATTATTATATTTCTCTCTATGTCGTGCTCAATCTGTCAGATGTGACAAAGTCGCACTGTGTTTCCGTGCGCTAAGGTCCGGAATGCGCTTAGGTTAGAAATTTTGCCTAGCAAGTGTTCCTCCTTCCTCAGACACCCTAGGGCGTCAGTTGCCTCGTGGGTGTATGAAACTTTATAGTATATTATTCTATATTTGATATATTTATATTATATATATTTATATATATTATTATTATATATTATATTAATATATTATTATTTTATTATTATTTTACCTACTATTATATATTATGTATTAAGGTTATTACATAGTTATTCCTTTATTATATTTATAATTGCGTTCGTACTTGTGCCTCGGGTTTATCATTATATTACCTATGCTATATAGGTATACTCAACTTAGCTAGTATAGTATTTCATTTATATTTATATAGTATTATATATTTATATATAATATATATATATATATATTATTAGTATATATTATTATTGAATTTATATATAATATATATATACTGATTTATATTATATTTATATATTATACTATATATATTATACGTATATATATTATATTATATTATTGATTATATTATATTATAATATATATATTAATATAATATAATATATATATATTATATATATAATATATCATTATATATTTATTATATATATTATCTTATTATATATTATATATATATATAGTATATTATTATATATATATAATATGATTATATATTTATATTATTATATATATATTATATATATTATTATATTATATATATATAATAGTATATATATCTTTTTATCTTTCATGTACTCTCCGCAGATTTGGGGTGGAGTGTGCGCAACATACAATCTAGGAGACAAATAGTTCTAGTAGAGATAAACGATGAGCATCTTTTAAATCGATATGGACGGGCCTCTTAACAGCCTCTTAAGATAGGTGCGAGGTGCCGTTTCGCAGTCAACAAATTGGTCCTTTACATAGGGGTTTCACATCATTTCACGTGGTGATCAAACACACGGCCTAATCCTGTGTGGTTACCTTGACTCATGTTGGTTCAGTCCCTGTGGCTGACGGCCGCACTTATTACACCCATCTGCCCCCTCATGGAATTACCCGCCACTTCTGACTCCTATTTAATGCACCTTACTATTCGTTAACACGCCTTCGTCATTTCTTATTTCTCGGGTGGGATTTCTTCTCACACAATTAAACTTGTCGGTCTTGCTTCCGCCTTATTAGGTATCTCTATCCATCTGGTAATAGACTTTTGCCCTTCATAGATTCGCCATACCGCTAATTTCGCGATGCTAAATTTATTGAACACGCGGTACAAATTCTCATAATTCCGGGCCGAGGCCATGCGTGAACTCTCTAGCGCCTCAATGATACTTCTTAGGTTCCAAAGTGCAGATTCGATATTTATATTTTATAATTGCACATCAGACGTACCTTTCCGTATTCTAAGGACAATCTGTACATCAATACCATTCCTTCTTCATTTCATACATATAGCTTTAAAGTATTTTGATAACAGATACTTGTGTTCTGTTTGCTTCATTTCATCTCATTCTTGACGTTCACACTGAAATATTCTTTCCGTCACACATCGCTTACCTCTATCCCATTTTATGATTGGACGTCCTTTACATCCTGTTCATCTCCTTTTAATTGTAAAGATTAGATATTGTTGTATTGAAACTGCAAGAGTGCTGAGAAGAATCCATTTTGTAGCATTTGGATGTATCAACGGACTAAATTTGGGCTCGTTGTTACATTATTTGTTACCCTTATCTACTCCACATTTACTCCATATGTCCGCCCATTAGAGAGGTGTGTTTATATTCCGTGCGAGGTCGGTATTTCGGAGAGCTTATTCTTTCCACCGCCTGCTCAACTTATGGACCACCGCGGGAAGCTTTGAAGTAAAATGGGGTACGATGTATTCACACTCTGCGGAGAGAAATTAGATGAACTTGAAGAACAAGAGAATTTCTATTTTATTAAACAGATGTGGGTTTAAACAAGGAATAAGACTTTACCGGGAAATATGTACATGCAGAGTTTAGAATCTCACTTGCCCAAGTACGATATATTATTGTTACTAAATTGATTGCAGTGTTTTAATCTTTGATTGCTTTCGTTCTGTCTTGTTATATTACTACTATTATGTCTGATGGTCGTTTCGATTTTGCTTCATCTTTGCTATAAACCTATTAATTTGATAATATATATATTTATATATATATTATATATATATATATTGATTATATAATACCTATATTATATTATATTATATTTATTATATATTAATATATATACTATATATATAATATATTATTATATGGTAGTACCAACAATGAGACTAAGTTGATTCATCTTGGTAAAATTGATGTCAAAATACTGGGGCAAATGAAGGAGGGTCCAAATTAAGTTAGTAGGTGTGGCAATAGGTAGGTGTGTGGGATGTGCTAGAAGTTAGGAAGTTAGAATTGTTTAAACACACGGAACTGGATAGCGAATTTGGTGGAATGAAGAGTGTTGATGAAAGCGGTTTAAGGGTTAAATGTGGGAAGAAGCGTGGTTGTCACTGTATCTCTATAAGGCAAATGATGTGAGAAGTCTCAGAAGAATAGGATGCTTGGAATTATTATTATTTAGGAGGAAAAATAAGAATTAATAAGTGTATATTATATTTAGGTGTAAATATGTTAGTGAGATAATACAATGTAGGTAAATTGAAGCAGTTCTTTTGGAAGGATTGGATTGATTAGGACATACATGTAGGAAAATAGGAAAGTCTCTTCTGGACTATGGAGCGCGAAAGTTGTTTAAGAATGCGAATAAGGTGGAGATCTGCTATAAGGGAATATGAATATGAGACATGTGTGTTTTTTTGTAATCTGATTTGATATTGGATGTGAGGTGGAGTGTGGTAAAGAACACTTCGAAAATTCCTGCACATATTTATACTTAGTTTAATTTGATTGAGAAGTGTTAGAATGAATGTGTGGCGTTTTGATGGTGCAATTTGAAGGAATAGGTATATACGTTGGGGGTGAGGTTTATTAGTATAAAAGGCAGGGGAGGTAAATGGGGGTAGGGTGAGAAGGTTGTTTAAGATGGTAAATCTGCAGGTATTTTACTAAGATGAACACTTTTTAGTGTGAAATGATAATGAGCGGAGGCGAGATGGTGATGATTTGGATTTGGAAGTTGTGTATAAAGCGTTTAATGGAGGGGTATAAGGGGTATAGTTCCAAGGGATTGAGGAGAGCGGTAATTTTAGGTACCTCGTGCTTGTTATAAGGGTTAGGAGAGAAAAGGGGAACCTGTAGAAATTATATGGGGAAATAAGTTTATTGAAGGTGTTTGTGTAGGGATTGGTAATATGGGCTTGGTATTGTTGGGTCGCAATAGTGTGCGTCGAGTGACTGAGGGACTGATTTGGTGAAGAATCATATGGTGTCGTTTATTGGAGTGGTAGTTCAGGATGTCGTGGGATAAAAATCTTTACATTGAAACAGCAAGATTGGAGAATAATGAGGGAGAGAGAAAAGTAAATTGTATTTTAGGTTTTAATGGAATTTGCAACAGGCGTATTGATGAGTTAATAGGAAGCGTTATGGGCTAGGTGTTAGTGATATATGGTGTTCGGGTGGTAGCGCTTCTGTATGATTGGAATCTTATGAATAGTTATGTATGCTAAGATGTGTGTAAGCGTGTTGTAAGAATAAAGTGTGGTGTTCGTTCAATGGTGATTGGTTTTCATGTGGATTTTTTATTTAATAGCGGAAGTAAAGACAGGTTTTGTGTTTATGTTTCTCCCTTTGGTTATTTTCAATTTGTTATATTGATGGTGGTTATGATAAGAATATTTTTGGAGGTGGGTTTGACGGCAGGAAATGTTGTGTTTAGAATGGTGAGAATGGGTTGAGTGGAGGGTGCCTACCTCATGTGTATTGTGTCGGTATTGATTTTTGGTTCGTTGTGGTGGCGATGCTGAAGAGGTTTATGTAGAGGATTATTGATAAGAGATTGATTTGTTGGCTAGGGTGTTGTGAAAGGAGGGGGCTTGAAAGTAAATGTAGTGTAAGGAGGTTTTATTGGCTTTGTTGAGTGAGGACACTCCTCAGTGTGAAGTTTTTATGTTAGATGGTTTGAGGCAGTCTTATGATACATAGTTGTCTGAGTTTCAAAATATTTATGGGTATGTTGGATGATTTGAATTAAGTGGAACGTTGATCGATCGCAGTATTTGTAGTATTGGAAAGTTTGTGTTATTTGGCAGGCAGGTGGCTTTGGGGTGTCAGATGAAAATGAATGGTGAAATCAAAGGGACTAAGTCTTTTGAGTGTGCTGATGTGGTTCTTATCATGAGGGTGTATGTGTGGGTTTACTTGCTTGTTTATTTGTATGTGTTTGTAGTGCTGATGCCACTTATGTGTGTTCCTTGGGAATTAAGAAGTTATATTTGATCTAAAGTTAATTGTGTTCAGTATGGAGCAATCTTTAGGGGCTTGTTTGCTAGTGTTGATGAAGTATATTTTGATAAACAGAGCAGGAAGTGAATTCGTATTTAGAGAGTGGTGTGGTGTGGAAGAAAGGGGTAAATGAGAAGAATATAATGAATGAGGTATGGTTTGGAGTATGGTTTGGTTCATTGTGGTAATATGTTGATGTAAATGATAGTAATGTGTTTGGTTTTAAGTTCGGATGTAATTAGATGGTGAAGTGTGTTGGGAACCTGACGGCTTGGGAGATTTCTGCGAATGAGCATAATGTGGATTTGAGTCGGTGAATTCGAATGTTCTGAAGGTATTGAGAAATGTGTGCAGTTTTGGCAGTAGCCGTTAGATTATTATTTATAGTTTGCATTTGATTTAGGCGAGAGGAATTTGGCGTGTGGTTTGTGTATGGGGGTCAATTTGGTTGTGGCCATGCCTTGGGCTATAGTGGGATTTGAATCCCTTATCTATGACGATTTTACCATAGGTGGGTGGTCCGTTCTGCGGTTCCATGTGATGCTCTAGGGTTGTGTATTTCTGTCTTGGTGACCGAGCTTCTCACTAAGATTTTAATGTTACTAAGAGGGGGCGGTGAAGGCTGGGTTCTTTTTTTTTACTTTTTCGTCTTTCATTCATGCTTCTCCTAGTCTGTTGCTTTTCTTTTCCGTATGCTTGTACAGCACCTTTTAATCCTCGCCTAATCTTTGGGGCAATTAGTAGGAAGGTGAAGAAAGAATAGATATTATTATTATTATTTATTATATTATATTTATATTTATATTATAATTATACTATATATATTTATTATATATCTATATATTATATTATATATATATTATTATATTTATTTATATATTACATTATATATATTATATTATATTATAGTAAATTTATAGTATATTTTATTATTATGATATATTATATATATATTAGTTATATGTTATATATATATTATAATATATTATATTATATTTATATATATATATATATTATATATATTGTGACTTTTATAGATATAGATAATAGATACATAGGTAGATATGATATTTAAGTAGGTTTATTTATGTGTTTGATTTGTTTGCCAATAATTTCACTTAATATCGTATAGTTTAAACTACTGTAACGCTGTTTTTAAACAATGATGAGTAGATGTATGGAAGATTATGACGAGTAGATAGATGAAAGAACTGGTTTTTGAAGAAAAGTGGGAAAGATCAAAAGTTGAATATTCCTTACAGAAGCTGTACTGGCGATTTTAGGCAGATGTCCACAAATTTTAACTGTTAAGGATAGATTCGAAAAGATTAAAAGTAATAAGAGGCTAAAGCAATAGGACTAAAGTTGGAGGGCTGAGAGGGAGTTCCTTTTCTTTGGTTAGGATGAAAGCGTGCACGCTTCCAGAAAGTGGATAAGATTAAAGTTGATCGACAGAGATAGAAAGAGGATAAGATTGAAGTTGATCGACAGAGATAGAACAGTTTACCAAGGAAGGGTACAAGCTCAGAAACACAAGTTTTGAGGACAACAAGAAGGGTCCCTACAGTACCATACGCCTTCTTACCATTAAGCGAAGTGAGAGCATAAATAATATCTTTAGAGAAATAATTATATTTGGCATAAATGAGTTGGAAAAGGAGGGATAACTCTGGAATCGTCTAAGAGTAGAATTTAGAGGGGAAAGTTTGAGTGAAGAATTCAGCTTCAGTGGAAGGTAAAAGACAACAGTACTGCCGTCAGAAGATACAAGTGGAAGGAAAGATGAAGAATAAAAGTAAGACGTACTATTTTTTCCAAAATACCAGAAAAGGGTAATTTAGAGAAACCAGAAATGCTATATAATTCCAACGGAGAAAAAATCTCAATAATATTAAATATTTTACCACAATAATAATAATAATAATTATTATTAGAATAATATAGTTTTAGAATTTTATCATTTACCTTTTTCTATCAAATATTTATTTATATTAATATTCGATTCAAAATGAGAAAATATGTATCTCTGTAATATTGCTGCTTTGACAGTTTGCTTACTTCATGCTCTTTTGAGCTCTGCTACTTACTGACTTGTTATTTTAGTTGAAATTTGCTTTGTAGCTGAGAGATCTGAGGATTCCTATGAAGTATATGATGGTATATAATATTCTTTTGCTGGCTTGGCTACGTGATTGTAATTTCTGTAAACATATATTTCTATATTATTGTGATTAGAGGTTTGTAAAATCTTTTAAACTAAGATCTCTCACGACGCTGTTAATAAATGTACACAGCTTATATACAATATTTAATTAAATTCTATAAAAACTATTTATAATATTTATATGAATTTAAATTATTTATTAAGTAATTAAGTTATTTAAGTACTCCCCCCCCCCACACACATTTTAAAATTTCATTGGACTAAAAGAGATATAGAAGTGCCCTACAGAAGTCACCTAAGGACCCTACTGGAGATCAAAAAAAAAAAAAAAAAAAAAACGTGTAAGGAAAATAAGCCACAATATATTCTCTCTCTCAATAGGAGAAGTTGCCTGCTAACTTGTGTACAAACTATATTCCCATCTTGAAGTGTATAGAACACCAAAGTTAATAATACAATATCCTTATTGTCACATATGCATTGTCTATATGCGATAAATGCGTGGTAGGTGTACACATTTGAGTAGGAACTGAAGCTTGAAGGAAGAGATAGTAACGCTAAGTGCAATTCGAAGAAACCGATTGTTTTATCCAAGGTAAAATATGAACTACTCCACACCATCTTAGTGTGAGAATTATTATCCGCGTAACCACTCATTTACGGATATTATTCGTATTTAGTAATTAAACTGAAATAATCAATTCCATAATATGGTACTAAGTAATTATGGTGAATTAGTCTTTAGAGTATATATATATATGGATCTTTATATAACTTATTATACTAGAGATGGAATACGTTTAAAACGTTTCGAAATATATCTTCATCACAAGAGTATTATTTCTCCATTCACCATAATCCACTCTAACCTTTAATATATTAATTTAATAGGTAATCAACAATACATTATATAATAATAATGAATGATCTTCATTCTCACGCTAATAATAATAACTAATAATCATAATAACTTCCCATACCTCTCTTTCTTTCCTTTCATCGCTTTCCTGCTTCTTTGCCCCATTGATTTGTGGGGTGGTAAAGGGTGCTGTACCACAGACCATCCGGAAACAGTGTATATATATACTTAAGGACGCACTATGATTATACATACGCGTTTATTTATATGTAATGTTCCGCCTATCTTCTGTCTCAGACCCCTCTGTGTATTCATTGAGATATGTTGGCAGCAGCCCTAGTGTCTCACAGACACAGAAGAATGATTCCACTCTCGTAGAGTTTTATCTATACGCGCACTCGCGACGTGTATAGTCCTCGACTATGGTAAGATAGTCGTCAAGTAATTTATAGGTGTTCTTCCCCTGGCCCTGGTGGGACCACATTACTCATTTGTCCGCCATATTCATATTGTTATTACTCGCCATTCTCATGTCGGCATTTATGCATGCATCCTGTTTTTCTCGCCTTCTGCCGAAACTCACATTTCTCTCGCTCAGTTACATTGTCGTCGTGTTTCATACCTGACTCATAGTTTCTCACTTTTCTCTTTTTCGGTCCCCAGCCGGTTTCGGTTCACTTGTTTCCAGTCTTACTCTCTCTCACTATAGGGCACCTGCTTTAAGCCATATATTGTTTCACATCTCGACTTTTCATTCCAGTTTCTCTTTTCCACTATTGTCAATAGGCTCTCAATGCCGATACTTTTCATTATTATATTCTCGCTTCTAACTCTTATCTTTATCCTCCTTGTCTTGTCAACACCGGAGCAAGCCTACGATCCAACTCTCTATATGACGTTTCATTTTAACCTCACTTTATTAATTTTCTTTTCACAATTTTTTCCCGCATGCCCTGAAGATTGTCCATCTGAACATCATTTGAACTGTTTATGATCTATACTTTTCATATTCCAGACGCATTATTGTCTCATCTTACTCATAGTGATTTAACACATGGTAACAACATATCCTGCTTTCGTATGTAAGTACTCTTTATGCGTCTTACTTTCAAGCTTAGTCCTGTTAACATCGACGAGTCAAGCGATTTAACGTTGCAATCCCAGCCACCTTTCCTGCCTATTGTTCAGCTAACTTTTCCTGACTCAACCTCTCCTGCTAATCATTCTTTCGTTGCCCTTCCTATGCCAACACAATACCCTAAAAATTAACTTAATCTTCAGACGACGCTTGCTCTCAGCTGCTCATTGCATTCTAACATAACTTCACACTGAGGATCTTCCTCACTCACACGTAATCTTGTTTACTTTCTTTCTCGTTTACTTTCAAACCCCTCCTGTTTACACATACCTTGTCTATATGTTCTCTTCCACCAATCGCTCTCTAACTCTCTTCATGACTTCGGGGGCGACACTAGAATTCTTCAGATCATTCCGTATTACAATTATGGAGGGGCACGGCCTTCACTTCCTGTCTTCTTCATGGTCCTGCCGATCATCTCTATACATGCCATTTTTTCTGGCATTCTGCCCTCTTTTTCATTATATTTCCTTTTCATTAAACCCCATCCTATTATACCACATTGAACTAATTCCGAAGGAGACCATAGGACATCAACCTTGTTCCTCACTCCGGCTATCTAAGATTTCCTGAAACCCAGAGTGCTACGCAATTGGAACACGCATTTCATTCTTACACACGCTTTTCACTATCGTCATTGATTCATAGTTTTTGATAAATCCATTTCAGGAAGCCGTTACCACGCAAGCAAAACCATAATTTATCTTATTAACTTACCTTGCGCATACTTAAGCTGTCCTATTTTAACCTCTTATCATACGGTCGCTTGTTGTAAATCCTAAAATAACTGCTATAATATAATTTTTACTTCTTCTTCTCGCCTCATTTTCTCAAATCATGTTGTTTCAATGTAAAGAGTTTGATCCACACTTCTCTACCACTCCTAAAACGCACCTTGTACATCTTCACCAATCACGTCCTCTCAGTCACTCGACGGCACTCTTTTCGACCAAAATGTACCGATGCATTATTACTTTCCGTACATACACTAATTATAATCTTGATTCCTCTAGTAATTTCTAACAGTTTCCGCCTTTTCTCCCTTACTCCTTATATAAGGGTACTATTTATCTCTCTTGCTTTCTCCTCCAAATCCTTGGAACTATAACCCCTCTACATTAAGCGCTTTTATTACACAATCTTCCATTTAATCCCAATTCGTAAGGTCACCATCTCGCCTCTCGCTCTTGATTCATTTTGCACCAGTAATTTTCCGGATCTATACTCTTGCAATTTTACGCATCTTTTCTATCTTTCTCGAACGCGTCTACCCATTACCTCCTCTCCTTACTAATAACTCTCATCCCCAAATACTACCCTATTTTCCATTCTCTGCTTACCTCGCATCAAGAAACGCACAACATCATTTCACTAACACGCTCATCATTTATTCGTGTTAATTATTATGCAGTGATTTTTGTCGAATGTTGTGTTCTTTTCACTTTTGGGACAGAGAAGTATCTTCATTTCATCAGTTACATAAGTCAGCCATCTTCTAGTTGTCATTCTCACATCCATTTCATCGGTTATTCCCCTTATTCTCATTCTTACTTTTTCTGCTGTTCGCGTTTGTTACTGCAGAAGGAGCTTCTTCCTAGTTTCCTTGGTATTGTTTTTCCTTCATTTTTACATTTCTTCTCCTCTAAACCTTCCACATTACGGTGCGCTGTGTTCATTGTTTTTTACTTCTTCTTTGTTTTTTTTCTTCTAAATTTTAATATTTTTAGTATTTTCTTTTTTTTCCTTCCTTAATATATAACGTACCAAAAATATTTTTCTTTTGAAATCTTTCATTTTGGCATCTACTTTTACGTAAGATTTTGTGCTTGAATAATTGATTTGCTTTCTTTTTTTGCGTTGTAACCGGCTTTTTCATCACTCTCTTTCAGTTTCCATCATTTCGCTTGTTAACAATTGCTTACTTCCTACTGTTCTTCCCTCGTCTCGTTCGTAAGATTTTGCACTATAACATTGCTTTTCATTTGCCCCTAGATTTGTTCAGTATCAACTTGTTCACTATTCAATCCGATTTCCTAGCGAGCTGTCTCTTGATTCATTCTTTATCTCTACTATTCTCTTGTGTGTTCACTTCTTAACTTCTCTATCTTCTTATATTGTAGTTTGACCATTTTCTTACTTCCTTTCGTCATTCACCTTCCTCTTCCATTGTCCAAGCGCCCACTAACGTAATTTTATTTATTGAACTTATCAGTTATGATTCGATTTAATTCCATTCCTCAGAACTGCCTCACTGTTAAACATCCGAACACATGTGACTTCAACATCGTCCGTTACTCACCAACCACAGAATCAAGTCGTATTACTTTTTTATTCACTTCGTATACCATCTCTACCGGTTACTATTCCTTACTCTAGTGATATGAAATACTATTGATACTCTTGTGGTTTAAAGAAAGTATTACTTTACACACTATACTCTCTCTCTTTCCACAGAAATCTATTTCACCTTTCCCTACATGTCTTCATTTTTTCCCGAAACTCTAACAGCACCTGTTAATATCATCCCTTTTTTTGATCACCGGTATCCCAATCACATTCAGGTTTCCCCAAACACTAATCTAATTCCTGTAAACTGCCTTTTCCTGCTACCTCTTCATCTGCAAAGCATCATTCAATTTTATCCCAAATCAAAATCGTAACTTCTTTCTTCCGAAGCGTTTCCTGCTCAGATGGCCATACGTCATTATACCACAACACACGTTGACCTTGTTCAAACTTTATTAATTTAAGCGCATTTACGAATTCTTAATGAAATAGATTAATATATAATAATAATAATAATAATAATAATAATAATAATTTTATTATAAATTCCTGCTGAACTGGCTGGTTGCAAGATTAAAATACTACATGCATTCCAACTTTGAAAAAATTTAATATAAAGAAGAAAATGTCCTCTTTCTCTCACTCAAACATTTGTAAAATACTGTAATGATAAATCCCATAAGTGAATCTCAGCAAATTTATTCACATTCTCCCTCTTGCATATTAAGGATGGCAGTGGCATGCTGATTTCCTTTTCATAACAATTAGCTATATCATTCTTAAACAGTTTCGACTTTGCACTAGTTATTTACTTCTATAAACATTCCTTTATAGAATAGTAGTGAATTTGGTACTTTACTTTTTTGCCTAAGCCATGTTCTTCTACTCTTAAGCTATCTCCTTAAATGTTTCTTTCTCCATCACTCAAATTTTTCTATAACACCTATTTTATTCAAAAATTTTCTGAGACAGTTTAATAGTCTCACTAATCCTATTTCTTTCTCTCAACTTCTTGCTGTCATAGTCACGTTGCACTAGTCATTCACCAGTTCCCACTGTCTCCTTTAGTCTTTTCATGCATGCTTGACAATTTTGATTATCATCTGCTTTTCTTTATCTCCCATACTTCTTTCCATGCTCTTCCCTTTTCCTTCCATACATAATTACCTCATTCTTATCTTTCCTTTACAAAAATCTTAAATTTTTCATAAATAAATTTAAAATAAATTTAAAATTAAAAAATAAATTTAAAATTTTACGAAACCTATTAGAATCCCTAAATACTCGTAAATATGGTGGGGATTTGTGAGGGGGTATGGTTGAGGTCTACCTGGGCCAAGAGATGAACTCTCTACATTGTGAGATACCATACGTTGGAGTGGTCCATTTCGCAGTGCCATGCAACGCCCTAGGGAGTGATTTTTTCTAACTTGCGTACGTTAGTTTCTCACTAAGAAGTATTAAAGGGGAGCGGTAAGAGGATGCTGGGGCGTTTTCTTTTCGATCTTGCGTCATATTCTTCTACTTTTACTTCTTGTCTGTTGCCAGTGCATTGTGACGCGACTTTTACTCTTTTCCTATGTTTCTGTGGATTAAGAATATGGTTGGGTGTAATATAATGTACATTAATTTATCTATATCAGATGAATAATTTTAATTAATTGATTATGAATAATAATTAATTAATAATAATTATTATGAATATGAATATGTAACATACACACTTAGAATCAAGATTATACAAATATTAAAAATCTCAGCAAAGTTTCAAATAAAACTACTATCAGATCTATTCCATATTGCACTTCTGTTTATTTTCTTTCTCTTTGTTTCTAGAGGGCAGGAAGAAATGTAAAAACGTTTGTATTTATAAGCTGTTTAATTAAATTTGAGCTTTCAAAAACTTTGCCTTCGACTGAGTGAATATCGCTTTTGGTATTTTCTCGTATCAGGAATTTTGGAATTTCCTTTTCATTCTTCTTTGATTCCAACTACACAGCAACGTTCCCTGTTGTCGTGTGTTATTATAGTATCTCTTATTTATTCTAATTAGTTCATGGTATATAGTATGTTATTTATATTAAATATATTATATATATTTACTTATATTATTTATAGTATTTAACCATATTTATATTTTTCTATTTTAAGTTTATTATTATATCGACTCTAATAGCAACACACACACACCTGGGTGCTTCTTACTCGTTTTCTATTTATAATTATATTTTATTATTACTAATATGATATTACTTTTGTATACTTATATATGAGTAGTATCTATACAGTTACGTATGTTATATCCTATTTGCCTTAGTCTGGATATTGTGTTATAAACGTTATTGTATCGTAGTATTTTACTCAAAAATTTATTGTAACCAATTTCTTTGGACTTTCTTTCTAAATTCGATTTCTCACGATGTATTACAAGTAGTGTATTTTGAGATGTGCCTTATATTGTGAATATACTGATGACACTTTATCTGTAAAGGAGAGTATCAAAAGTGCGTGCTTAATGATTATTAGTGTGTAAATTTTGCTTGGTTTAAAGCTGATACGGTTATAATTATGAATGAGACTATGAATAAAGCTCACTTCGTTGACGAAATCTTGTATTACCATCTGTTTTATGATCGCTTCTTGCATATAATATCAATAAGGGTTTTGAATAGTTGGTGAATTGTGAAACCATATACATTAAAATACAAATTATATAAGATATTCATACATTAATATTTGAAGAGACTTAATAAAGTACAAATCAATATAAAAGTTAGACTGAAAGATATATTTTTACCAAAATTTGGTTTGCTTTAAATTCGGATGGAAATTATATTTTGCAAATGGGTTTCTTGAGCCTTTCAAAATTTGTTTCTGCATTGTAGATAAGCTAGCAATTAAAAATTTGGACAAATGGACAACATAAAATTTGGCTATTCATTCTTATCAAACAAATCTTTTATTTAAATATTTATATGAAGAGGTTTTTATAAATTGTTCCTTTGTGAAATTAATGAAAATGTTCTTTGATTTGCTTTTGTGATAAGCTAGAAATTAAAAATATGGACAAATGGTCAAAAATTTTGGTTACACTTATCGAAAACTTATTAAAATAGAAGAGCTAAAATGTTCCTGTAATATTAAAGTCTTTGAATTTGCTTGTTAAATAAGTAGAAAGTACCCAAACTTGAGTGCTAAACTATTCGTTCCTTATCATGGTGAATATTTTCTGTTTATTCAGAAACTATTTGTATGAAAACCTAAACTTTCTAAAGCAAAAGATGTTATTTTCATTCTCCAAATGTAAGATATATACACTGCTTATATATGTATTTTATTGAAATACATGTTGAATAGTTAATAGATTAATTGCAGAAATAAAAAGTTATATACATATATATATCACTATATACTGCAAAGGGATATAATAATAATTTTATTACTTAGTTATATAGAGTTTATTACCCTTATTATATAGTACCATTATAACATATACATACTTATCTATACTCTACTATCTGATTCTCAGTTATTTAATAAGCGTATTATTTGTATAACAACTCTGTTTACCGTATTATATGTATATAATTCTGTTATATATATTATTTATACTTCACACTAATCTTCTCTTACACTCTACTCCTTTATTTACACACTAACACATATGTATATTTATTCAGTGCACCAATATAATTATTACTAAGCTGTAACATACAAAATATGTAAATGTTGTTTTTAAGAAGCGAAGATCACTTATTTACTATTTATTACTATTAGCTAAATTGTCCAAAGTTATTTATAATATAATACACACTTATTCTCTGTATATACTACTGATTATGTATATTCAATTTTATGTTTTGACCGAAACATGTTATTAATAGACATAATATATATGAACTAGTATATCAATTTCATAAACGAGCACAACTGAGTTTACAAATATTTACTACTTTACTACTCTTATTATAATTTTATATTATAATATACTAAAGTAGTTATTAATATATACTATTAGTACAACATACTTTATTATGGAAACATATTGAATAATATAAATATTAATAATTCCCTCTACTGAGAACCGCTATTAATGCTATGCAAACCTGTATATATTTACTTAATCTTATATATAGTAAACATATATTTTACTTAGTAATATTGTGAACTAACAGTTTCTTTGCCCGACTTTTTTTTTTAATCACTAAGCATATAGATAATCAGGCTACTACTTATATAACACTACTTTTATTTGTTATTATTATTTAGTATACACATACACACACACACTAACTTAGTCAATATTATATTATATTATATATATATATTACTATGATTTAATACATATTATTATATATATTATTGTAAACAATTCCTTTTCTCTTTCTATGTACCTTATTATTGTTTTATTAGCAATCACTATATATTATTATGGAAAGATTATATAATTTTTAGAGCACTACTTTATATTATTATACCCTTTACTGTACCAATAACACCTAATTTAATATTATATTTATTATTCTTATATTATTTTAATTATATATTATATACTTATATTGATTATCTCTACTTATGTTGAATAACTATAACCTTTTCCCCCGTGTATTTAAATAAAAATATATAGTAATAATACTATCAAAAGAGAGAGAGATTTAAATATAATATACCATCACTATATATTATAACTATAAATTATAATATTCTTTCTTATTTTATTCTACACTATAACATGGTATTATCACTCATTTTGTTATCTATACATATATTTTACACAGTACGTACTAGTTAATATACTATAAAACATCATAATAATATTATGTTCATACACTCCAAAAGATCCATTACTAGATTTTCGTGTATCGTTATCTTAATAACAATATTACTTTTATATTGTTATTATTAAATATTAAACTAGTGTTGATCCTGTATTGACGGAAATATCTATATATTATATATTTAAATAACATAGTAAATAAATAATAAAAGTATATACGTATTGTATGGATCTGCGGTCGGTTAGCCCGTCATAT
Source organism: Trachelipus rathkii (assembly GCA_015478945.1). Taxonomy (NCBI): domain Eukaryota; kingdom Metazoa; phylum Arthropoda; class Malacostraca; order Isopoda; family Trachelipodidae; genus Trachelipus; species Trachelipus rathkii. The sequence goes on from JABUQX010017675.1 coordinate 19,564, forward strand.
GTATTTATAAAGAAACAGAGTTGCTACATGTAAATACGAGAATACATTGCTGGCAACACTTGGTTCTCATATAGTTTCCTTAATATTCGTGCAACAAAAAAAAATAAAAAAAAAAAAAAAAAAAGAATCAATATAGAATAAAAATTAAATATCTCAAAAACTACAATTCAGCTTCCTACAGCCTCTTTTCATTTTCGTGAGAAATCTCCTGGTAAAATTTCACATGAAAGGATAAGTTACAAAAAATTTAAACTATTAAATATAAAGAAAGTTATTGTTAATTTAATTAATTAGAAGCCATGATTAAGAAGGCTATTTAGAGACTTTCCACTTGCTTACTCGTAAAATAAATAGCCTCTCTATCAACTTTTTATGTTTTTTTTTTTTTTGAAAGATCACCACCATACGCGTATACTTCCCGACCTACTGGCAGCGAGTCGCGGTTCCTCTTCGGACGTTCCACCCGCCCGGGGGACACTATCGACGTAGGACTATTCTCCTCTCCTCTCCGGGGTTGCAGGTCTCCGAACACCCGCATCTCTTGGTGTATTTCGGCTGCTTGTCTCGCTGGGGGTCCTCCGCCCTCCCTAATCGTGGTGTAATGAGAGCACCTCTCCTCGCTCTATGTGCTCCGTTCGCCCTCCGAGCCCCTAGCGTGTGCCTGTATACAAGAAATTTAATAGAAAGTCATTGTATTTTTTTTTAATTATCGAGAATCCACATATATATGGTCGTCTAAACTATGGTCCTTCTATATCATACCTTTTTCATTACTTATGCTATTTAATTACAACTGTGTGTTGTTATTTACTTATTTTATTTTTTTCTAATACTTCTTTGAGCATTATGTGAATATCACCCTTTATGTAAGGATATCCTCAAAAATGTATTCCTTAATTCGTTGTAGTCTATTGTGAGTTTTTTGAGATATAATTTCCTTTTACATTCTCTCTTTTAATCCATTTGTTTTTTTTTTTTTTTTTTTTTTAGCAGTGATAGCGGCAACGTAACTACTGAACTAGCATTCACGCGAGAGTTATTTTCGTTTACGTTAGAACTACACTCAATGCATGTTTTAAGTATACATACTGACGGCTAATCCAGCTACGCTGGTCCTCACTAATATTACACACTTTTATATTTAATTAACATCATACATGTACTAAAATGAGTGCAAAAACGAATAGGAACAAGTTAATAGTTTGTAAAGTTTTGTAAATGTGACACATCATGCGAAATAGATTGAAAATGGAATGGTATATATAATATATGAAATCTATAAATGGATTAGGAAATATAATAGAATAAGTTTAATAAATGCGTTAAACATATCTGTTCGTGCTTCAGTCGAAGTAGCTACGAAAACTTTTTATTAATTACTTTTGTTTGCTTTCCAGAAAATGTAATATATTTTCTATATATCAACGATATGACTTCCATTATCATTTTAAAATTTCTTCCACTTACCACACTTATACTTATTATATACATATATTTAGATGATATTATTATCATATATATAATATGTATATTATCGACCTATTTAGTTTAATATCTTAACATACATCTATATTATATAATTTATAACTACCCCGCTTACTCTCACCCACGATTACTTAGCTCATATAGTTATATTCACTTATTTTGGTTGGTTATAACTGCGTATCTAATAACTAATATAACTGGCCTACTACTTTTATATCTCACCTGTTTAATTAGATGAGATACGAGAGAGTAGAGCAATAGATATGAGGCGAAGAGAGAGAGAGAGACGGCTTATAGCTTTTTTTTTCTTTGCTCATAGCCTTAAGCTTAGTATTATTTTCTATTGTTACGCGACCTTTAGCTTATGTAATTAATTATAGGTGTAGTGTAGATATTCTCTGGAAATTTGATTAACTTCTTCAGATTAGTTAGGTTATGTTTAGATTAATTTCATCACTTTTTAATAAGGTCCTTTAGGTTCAGGTGGACATATAGATTAGTTAGGTTATGTTACGGTTCAGGCTAGGTGGTTTAGGTCACAGTCTCACGCTTGCTTTCAGAGGTTGTTACGCTCAGCCTATTGGTTATAGAATTAGACTCACGTCTACCGTTAAGGTTTAGGTTAGTTCGGCATCATAAGTTAGATCCTTTAGGTTTTAGGCTAGTTTTATGGTTCAGACTTAGGTAAATTTATTTTTTCTGCTGATATTTGTTTTCATGAATGTAGGAATCATTCTTGCATGCCCCTGACCTAAATTTATTCTGTGCAACTAGAAGATAAAATGTAAAACCTAAGGTGGTAATATATAGTTTTCCACTGACACCCCTTAAAGATTTTATGTAGTTCATATTACAAATTTGGAAGGTCTTGAATGTACAATTTTATCTCATCATACACTCGTGATCAATCCAAAACAGTTGCGACCAGATCCACACCTCTCTATATAGTGTTAGTAGCACTCAATAACCTTCATATATACTATAAATATATATTATAGATATATTATATCTATATATATTATATATATATATATATATATATATAGTTATACCCTTATCTACTATATATACTCACTATCCCTTATTTTATTTACATCTTGTGTGTGTATGTGTGTGTTGTTGAAGCCAAAATTTATCTTTTACACAATCGACACACTCTTCTTTTTGTCGTATTATTCCTTATCCTATAGTATATCAAAGGAGACAATTAACAAAACTTCTGTTATTGTCCTTCATTTATCGAAATTTGTTTCTCCCACCACAAATAAAGAGATATTATCCGATCGCATCTCTCCAAACCTCTAATCCTTTAAGATCCACTAGAGAGTATACCGTTATTATACTCATCAATAAACTCTATTATATAATATATATGTTATACTATATAATTAGATTAGTACTTTAATTTATACAAGCACTCAAGTCCGATTATAACGTATGATATATCGTAACTACAGTTTAATAAAAGTAAATATTTATCTTATTTATTTATACATAATTATTAATATTTATATAGTTATTTTATTATACTATACCAAAATATAATATAAATATACTTGTAGGCTCTTTATATAATATTAGTGGTTACTTACATTACTACAGATATTAACCACAGATATCACATAATTGATAAGAACTTATATATATATATATATATATATAATATATATATATATATATATATATCCTAAATATATTATTACCACTAGTATATTATTATTATCTATTATAATATATTATAACCGTGCAATAAAATTGACATCTATCATACACATTCTATAACAACGCTGGTCCAAGAGTAATTCAAGCAAAATAGAAAAGGATCTGGTTGGCTAGCCACTGTCGCCACCTAATAACTTGTGGCCTATAACCATCGCATATACGAAAATTCCCATCATGTCCTTTTTGAACACAAATATCATTCCACCTCGACTTTTCAAGTTAATTATCCTATTCTCCATACTGAGAGTCTATTATTATATATCAAATCATTATATGAAGACACAACTTTTCATTTTAGCAAAAAAGAAGAGCGTATTAAAAAATTTCGTCATGCTTAACAGATTATTTTTTTGACCAAACTCTCCTAACCACTCTATGTTCTTCCCACTACATCCATCATTGATATTATATATATTAATACTCACACACACATACTTATTATATATTATATATATCTATATATAGTATATATAGTATATAAATTACTCATGCTATGGAAGCTCTCTACAATGAGTCTCGTATCTCCCACTTTAATAAGGCTTATTATATATATACCAACCTACCAAACTGGCATTAAATTAAAAAATAAGCGATATGATAAGAATAAAGGAGATTGTACTGCATAGATATTTGCATACAGTATATATATACTTTACGGCTTCTGTCCTATTATAAATGACCTGCCGCAATCTGTTAATTTGTCCATATTTGTTATTCATAATGCTACATTGTATAATTACTGATATAATACTAATTATTTTAAAACATATAACCATACGCGTCATATTATATATATATTATATCGATGTTATTAACTTATATAATATATATATATATATATATATATATATAGCCTATATATATTAATAAATATTTATTATTTATATGATATATTACACACTATTACATACAAAAATACCATAATAGTTTATATCTCATATATAACCACCTTACTTGTATAATATAATAGTCATTGATACCATATCACTACTTTAGAATAATTTATATATATCCTTCCTCACACCATATAGTTCCAATTTATAATATAAACGCCACTTATATTCAACTATAATATTTAATAACTATACTATATTATCAACTTATTATCTATTATATATTTCTAGACCCTGCGGTAAATTAATATTTAATAATTAATAATTTGTATTTTGCCGGAGCTGGAAAGCCTTTTTTTTTGCTTGTCCGACTCGGCGGCTCACGGCTACTCGGCTCGGAGCCCCCTAAAATCTTTCGGTCTTCCGGCTCACCGGCTTATGGTCCACCCACCTCACACCCATCATTCGTGTACTCCGACTCCCGGCTCGGCTCCAGACTTCTCCAAAGTTTCGACTCTCGTAGCTGCGGCTAACCAGTCTCCTTCAAAATTTCCGACTGCTTTCCGACTGACCCAGCGAGCTCATACCGCAGCCCTGTGTACCTCCCCAGTAAAACAGAGGTAAAGACACCAAATGTTATAGGCCAACTAGACTTAATTCAAATATATAGATCTGCTCCATTTATGTAAAACAGTTGGACGATTGAATATCCCCTAATGATGTGAGGTTTATAGTGATCTCCATGCAAAGTCGAAATTAGATTTTGCTCGCAGATATAAGTTGCTATGAGGTATAGCCCATATAAGACGTGCTTTTTGTTGAGTATATCAACATAGTTAATTAAAATGCGAGTTAATTTTTTTTTCATTATTTACTATTCTTCTTTCTTTTAATTCATTTCATAAATATAAAGATAGGCATTTCTCTTTGTTTATTTTATAAATGTCATTTCCTAATGATCTGGGAGAAACCTTTCACAATAGAGAAAGAAGATGCTATATTATGAATAGAAAGAAAGATTGTGTATGGCAAATCGTAGCATGATGGAAAAGTAGAATTGATGATCTAACCCCATGACTCTATAATTTAAATTTCAAATGTAATCACTAACACATCCGAACTGCCTAACGAGAGAATCCTGCATCATTGTTATTATTCGGGGCTTCCACCTCTTTCTAAATAATATTTATAATATGTCCGAAAATAAACTCTGCGATTTTCCAATGATTAGCAAATTTCGTGCACTCCTTCTTATATATCAGTAATGATAGTTTTTGGACATAAGGGGTAGAAACGCTACTGAAGATTACCTTTATAGTATATATATTTTTTATAAAATATAAGGGAAATATCTATATAATATATATACTAATATAGAGATTATTTTAATATATATTACTATACCTATATCACTCACTATGTATTATACCTATCTAGGCTTTGGGTTAAGTACATGCATAAATACCTAAAGTACAATTTACTCCTAACAGAATTTGTTCAAGTACAGAGCTACACATGGTAATCAAGTACTAAGTACAGAGTACAAGTACACTATGACATCATGAAAACATTGGATATATATAGTATATCTCACTAACATAAAATATTCATAATCTAGTTCATAGTATTATATCATAATATTAAGAGACACATACACCCTTATTATATTAACCATACGTTAATTATACTTCTACCTTTTCTGCTTATATTTATTATATTTGTTAACATATTATATTTATATATGAGTATATAATATATTACCTAATATATGTATAATAAGTATATACCACATATAAACATTAATAATTTTATATTATTATATAAATATAATAATATATATGCTGATAATATAATATAAATAAATATACCTATATATATACTATATAATATATAATAATACTATATATACTATCATAAATTTATATATTTAATTTGATATATATATTATTTTACTAGTATAATATATATATAAAATATATATAAATATTTAAAATAATATTTATGGTTTATAAAATTATATATTATATTATTAAGTATATAATAAAATATTATATATGCAGGTATATGTTAAATCTTAGATCTTACTATATAATATAATATTATCATTTATTATGAATATCTATTCAATCATCTCTACCTTCGAAACCTTTCAGCAAAAACGCCGTAAATCTTCACCTATCTCCCAGACTGGGGGTAAGGTCAACATTCACGTGAAACTAGAAAAATATAGAAAATATGAAGCAATAACCTATAATAGAATTCAACCTTACCTGCCTTCTCTTATACTTTGTGCAAGATACTTCGATCAGCAGTCCAGAAAATCCCCTTCACTCGGAGTTCACGGGAACCTTTTCCCGCGACGGACCCTCAACCAATTGCCATCCTTCGCCAAGTGTGGGTTTCATCTTATTTGCTTCTAGGTTTTAGCTACAACTCATACTCTTCTCTCCACACTCACAAAACCCCCTCCCGCCAATCACTCCTATTATTTTCACTTTTCTTCTTGCCTCTGCAAACTACATTTCTCTCCCTCCAGGCATTCCTTTACTGACTCAATCCACTTTTCTTCGCTCTCTCAGCCGGTCGATTCCCACGCACACCCTAACTTCATCTAATCATCCGTTTACCTAAAAAGCCGACTATCTTCCATACCTTCTGCCACCCACAACTGATTCATACCATCTCAAAATGTATTTCATTTTTCTGTCCTTTAACCCTTTCTTCACATCCACACACACTCTCGATTTTTATCAAACCATTCTTTCTCATCCTCCAACACACCAACTCTTATATCCTCTAGGATTGTCCATCTGAAGCCATCATTGTCCGCTTTTAGATCATTACACCTTCTTATTCCAGGAGCCATTAGTTTCACTACTACATCATTAACACAGGTAAACAACATACCCTCATGTAATACCCAAGCGCACTCCAGAACTATTTTTTCAGTCCTTTACATCACACTCAACGATTAAATTGCATTGCCAGAACACCCTCCTGCCAATTTCACTAACTTTCCTAGCCATCACTTCATCCACCACCCTCCCTGTTGCATACTATATCGACCTTACGCTTAATCCATATTAAACTCTATAGACCTTTTTCCAGTCTGTTCACTCATCCAACATAGCTTTCATACCGAGGACTTCACTCACATAATCCACAACATAACTTCACTGCTTACTCTATGTTTACTTCTTCAAACCCTCTCTGTTACATAACGATACCAGCAATATAATGTTCCTACCATCCTTTCAAACTCTCATCAGATTCGCAACAAACCAAATCATTCCCGCATGATACTTAGGTTAGGAAGAACACTCCACTTTCTTTCATTCTCCATTATTCAAAAAAACACCCATTCCCAATAATATCCTCCACCTCATAGTATCCATTAACCCATCCCTACATACCAATCTGAATAACATTCAAGGAAGACAATATAGACAATCCAACTGCCTCAAAATGCACTTCTGTTATTTAATAGAAAAAACACTAATCACTTCGACTACGAATATTATTTTCTTACCCACATCACGCTCACACCTAGTCATTAACAACCCTCTTTTTGATTTTTCATTCAGAGATTACGACCTTTCTTACGCTAACATCCTATATAATGATATCTAACACCTGCCGAGTAAGTATGCTTCATAACTCTTGATTATATCTATTTGGAACGCCCTGTTAGCATTAACCAAACAAATCCTAGTACACGAGTATTTTCATATCATCTCCCTCTTCCCACAATCAGTTTGTGTCCAATCGTAGCATGATTGGACTCCACACATCCTCTTATGCCAATTACTAAATCGTCAACACGTTTTCTTCACCAATGCAGTCCTTCAGTTCACTCGGAACGCACTCTTTCGACAAAATATCATATTAGTATATATCTTCCCTACACTACAATTTAATTAACTAACTTATCTCTATTGAGACCAAATTGTACGTTAGAGCCTTATCCCACCTATTCCCTTTATATATTTCCCCACCAGAACGCTACTCATCTATTCCTTCCTCCAAAATCCCTCAGCACTATACCTCGCATAAACCCATTGTACACACTAACTTCCAAAATCTCATATCCACTCACTCTCTCTTACCACCGCACATATAAATTTTATACCTGGATGAACGATCCAAATTTTATGCTTAAATCATCCTCATACATTTTTTTTAAAATCAACTTAATTAAATTCCTTTTTTGGCAGGGGAATTACCAAATATATCTCATAACTCCTATATGTTAATCTCACGAATAGATACTTGATTCTTCCTTGAAACATTATTTATTGAAGAATGGGCCCTCCTCCAACAGAATCTCTTATAATTGAACCGATTACCTATAATTATAAACCATCTTTAACTTTTTTATTTCTCAGCAAAATGATTGACAACTTCTCCAGTTTCGACTATAGGACCTATTTTTGTATATTTCCTGAGGTTTGCCCTTGCTCGTGAAAAATCTAGTTTACGAAATTCGACCTCAAAATTGACTGGTGGTTCTCACAACAACCTTACACAGTTTAAATTAGATTTAGATTTTCGAGTGCAAACACAAAATTTTGGAAACTATCTTTCAAATTTAAGATAAACTCCCTCTTTCCCTTTACTCATCAGTACATATAACTTATTACATACCCACACTACCCGGTATCTGCGATTAACCACTTTACAAGAATATACAATACGAAGCTATTTCTCATAACATACACACAGAGCATAAAGGATCAATATTCACTCTTTGAGAGAGCAACATTTACCATCATAATCCCACCTATCAGCTATAAACGCTCATTCTCTCTTCAAAGAAGAAAAAACGATCAATACAGGTATCACAATTTTGAATACTTGTCCAAATCGAGTAAAAACCCAAGCTCTGAATTCTTCCACGTTGTGAGAATCTTTGTTATTACCGCATCTCCACATCCAGCATACTTAAATGAAATCTAAGTCTTTTTAAAAAGTCTTTTTTAATACTGAAGTCGAGCTTCTTGTCTTAATATGCATGAACTCTTAAACTCACTAACAATATTAGTATATCATTAATTTATCTATATTGTTTTTTTTTAGTGTTAACATTCTATTATTAATTTTATTACTATAGAGAGAGAGTTTTATATATTCTAATACTACAATTCTTTATTCATTATTATTCTGAAGAAACACCTTGGATAACATCGCGCCCGTAAGAATAGAATCTTACCCAAGTAACTATGTCGGCTAATATAATAATTTAAAACAAAAGATCAAATTCGATTTTGGTCCATTTCTTTCTATAATAATAATATTACATATATGTATATGCTATCACTATGTATTATATATATATATAAGCACCTCATTATGAAATATGACCGTCCTGTACATAAATTTAAATTATATAGAGCACTCACTTAAAATAATTTATTTTATATTATATACAATATATTATCAAGTGTTACACAAAAGAAAATGGAATTTAAAATGAGCTTATCACGATTCCTTATATTCGTTTAAAACTAAATTCGAACCTTACTTGTTTCACATGCCCAGTAAATAAATGAATTAAAAAAAACAAAATACTGCAAAGTTAATAATGTTCGCTATATAATAACCTCTGCAAGTATCAATTGGCAAACTAATTTACAAGCTACAAGGAGGTGCAAGTACAAGTAACATATCAGTTACATGGTTTTATGAAACTGCAAGTACAGAAGTACAAGCTACATAGTAACAATAGGCCTCTCAAAAATTTGTACTTAGTCACAAGTACAGTACAATCTCTTGTATCTAAATTGAAAACCAAGGCTGATATCAAATATATATTATTATTATATATAAACACGCCCCTACCTCTATAAATACACTCTTATTACAAATATATTATTCGACTCACTATTTTATATTCACACTCTATATGCTTATTATTTATGTACCCTATATTTTAGGATTACTATTATTATATCACTTGTATACACTCACCCATTTTTATATACATTATATATTACCAATAAATATGTACTTACAAGAGTACCTAACACTAATATATATATTTAATATATATACCTATAGAGTACTTAATATATACTCTCATATCCCCTACATAACTATATATTATATATTATCTATATATCTAATAGACTACTTATATTATTATATATAATATTAATAATATCTAATATTACTTTATATAGCCAAACAAAATCCGTAATAAAAACATTATAAATGAGAAAATCTTTAATCTTTGTTTACACTTTATTTATATAATTATATATAAACATTTTTAATCATAAATATATAACTATATTATTTAGTATAAATCAATATATATATAATTGTAGATATAAACTATTTTACTGAGAAATTCCACTTCGTACAACAACAGATATTTTGCAGTATTGAATATAAGAATTCATTTATATAATCACATATTATATATAATAGTAAAAATTATATTTATGCTAAGATTATAAAATATATTAAAAATAATACATGGGTAGTACTTTTATATATATATTACTCAAACTAATATTATCTATATAATTATATATTATAGTAAAATAAATATATATATAATACTGGAGTTATCAGCAGAAAACGAATTTGAACGTTTAAATTATTTATTGTGTCTATATTAGTGAAACTAGTTTTCGGTAAGAATCCTTCCTAATCCCATTTTCACGGCTACAATAACACAATAAACACTATTATTTATAAAGGAGATAAGTATTCATAAAAATTGATAAAAAAGTTAAATATAATATAACGTTGTAATAGCATAAAAGCAATACAATTATATATACATTATCATCAAATAAAAGATAGTAAGTGTTTCTGAAGTATATAAAATTCCACTATACTGCATTAACAAGTCGTTTAAAGCTTAGATTTTGGATTTAAGGTCAGGGTTGAGATGTCAAATATACACCCACCACGACTCTTTACACAAATCAGCACAGATCGACTCCTCTGTTTGGACAATCTTTCCAAAATTGGTATGCTGTTTATGATGGTTTTCTTCAAGAGAATGAGTCATTGACATAAAATGGGTCCACCAGTGAGAAAAAGGCCCTCGACATTTTGTAAAAAAAATTCTGTGTTATGTTACACATACATTTCTCAACAGAAGCGCAACAACTTAACTTATATCCTACTTTCCCTAAAAGACTCCGGATCAACTTCACCTAACCTAACCTACCAACCTAACATACGACTTTGCGGCGGGCCTCGTCGAGGGGTGGGGGCCCCTCCCCGCGGTGTGATAATATATTAATAACGACTGCCCTTTTTTGCTCCTAGGTGGCAATTGGCGCCCTCAGGGTTTGGGGGGATTTTTTGATGGCGACCATTTGTCCATTTCCTGTCGACCATTTGTCCTAGTCCCCTGAGCATTTATACCTGAATATTGAAGAAAACAGCTGTAAAACATTGTCACATTGAAGTCGAGATAAATAGCTTTTTATGCTCAGCACCCATACATGACTGGAAAACCTGTTCGTTATGGTCTTCACTCCTATAGTGCATTATAAGTCATATCATCTACGGTGTCACTCAACGATACTATATTTCGAGTTGATGGCAATAAAAAGGTAAAGGATTATCTTTTAAATCTTAAAAATGTGACTCATCCAATTTTGTTTTCACTGGAAAATATTAATCTAAATTCGCAACTGTTGGATATAGTTTGATTAGAGAATATCTCCGCTATATTACTTAAGCGACGCATTTCGTTAACTCAATTTCCAAAGGAAAGTAACTTTATAATAAAACAATATAGTATATAATTATATTACGATAACAGAATTTACCTATTACTGAGTTATATTTATATATTATATATTCAGATATCCTTATTATTAATATATTATATCTATATATATACTATTATATTATTATTATATTATATTTATATTATAATTTACTACCTATAATAATTTAAAGCTATAATATACATATATATATACATAACTCCCTCAATTATATATATATATAATATATATATATATTTCCTATTATATATATATATATTATTTATATATACTAACTCCTATAATATATATATATCTTATATTATAGAAAATACTACTATTTTATATTATAATATCATTATCACAACAAATATACCTCGTATTATACACATTCTCCTACAAACTCATTTGAGACTACATTATAATTTAATAATATATTATATATTATATAATATATATATAATATATTTATATACTATATAACTATTATTTTTATTTATACTATATTATGAGAACCTTTTTGCAAATTTATTAAATCCAGGTGGGGTAATAAAAATTTAGCTTTAATAAAGTTATAGAAACAACTAGGAGATATATGCATTCTATGTATCCTAAATTTACTCAAACAAATATATATAGACACGCAAACTTAATAATGCTGGATTTCCAAATGTAATTTAATTAATAATAACAAAAAACGTAATATATAATTGGATATATATTTTTTGGGCTTTACACCTAAATATATATATATGAGTAAAAACAATATAAGGCAAGATTTATTTTAGTTTCATGGTTTATTAATATAACGTACCAGCCCTTGTAACGAATGAATGTAGACTCCATAAACTCGTTGTTTTTTTCTTATTAAGGATACCATAGAGTAAGGATACACCGTTTGCTCCCACTAACTTTTCCCAAGCGAGACAACAGACTGCCCGTCGGTCTACCAGCCGGCTTCCGGCAACACCGTGCCACCCTAAACTTTAAAATTTAATGTCACTTCTTTTTTCATACAACAATGAAAAAATTAAATCTTAGCGTAGGTAATAATTTGAGATAGCATCTACCCAATCGCTTCGATATCTAATTTTATTATTGCTGCGCCTGAGTTTAATAAACCTGTATACTAAATTATTACTGTATGAACATACTATATATATATATACCTATCGTCCCCTTTATTTATTATATATATATATATAATATATATTAATATATATATCACTCAACCCTGATTCTACACCAATAATATATATATTATGTCCTATTTAAGGAAAGGTCCTTGACTACTCGACTTTTCTGTTATAGCCAGTAGGCCTTTTAATTTATTTATTTTATTCATATCTTGCTTTCTAAAAACCTGACAATTTAATTTAATCAAAATATCAGCATGCAAAAATGTTTCTAATATATTAAAAATTAATTTTACAGTAAGAAAAAATTACTATTTTTGCGAAAGGTAATGAAGAACAAACTTGGGGGGAATACACTATATCAACGAAAAGCGAATCGGCTGAAAATTGTGTTTTGGGGTAGAAATCGTAAAGAATAAATAAACAACCTGCACAGAAAGATATATTTAAAATATGAGAGTAATTTAGAAAAATAAATTTATAAATTTACCTTAATAATAATATGGATCAATACTATATAAAAGAAATATCATTATTATTATATAATACATAACAAAATTATATATTGTTTGTTCTAAAATTAATAACAAAGGGTTCTTTTATATAAACATTATATTGAGTTGCCCCTTATGTTAGTTTTTTACTTCTTCCATATTCTACCCTTAACTTATACTTCGAGTCTATTGCGACAATATATTAAAAATAGACCCGAACACTATAATTGTGAAGTTCATCAGCCTTTTGGTGTTGAAAAATATTTTTGACAGAAAATCCGTTCAGATAAATCTATTATTCTTATTCACTTTATTAATTTACTACTATTTATTCAACAATACACCATTTAATACTATGAGTGAGTTTTTATCCATATCGAGTGGAAGTATCCGAATTTCGAACACATTTTTATTTTGGGTAAGTAATGCAATAAATAACTGTGCTATGTTCTTACATATACTACGGTATTAGTAATTTTAACCAAATTAACAACACCTCTCTCCTCGTCAAACCCTGAGTGATAAAAAGTCAAATGGAAATGTAATATTATTTAAAAAAAGAGCTTTCACTTGTTAATAAGAAATGAATATTGAAATAACTGAAAACAAGTCATAGTATATATACTTATAAATATATATAGATACACTACATCACCTATTATATATATACTTTAACATATATATATATTCACCCACACTATTTATTTAATAAGCTATTTTCTCACCTATACCATCTTATCTATTATATATAATTCCCTACTGTTGCATTATATATATATACTATATATATAACAGTAGTAATTATAACAAAATCATATTAGTCTATCACTTTATTAAGCAGGTTTACTTATATCATACTACTAGAAGAAAATAGAAGAAAATTTGTACGTGGACATTCGGTGGAGTCCGGCTCGTAATATAGCTCAAGAAGGAACAGTGATCATAGCACCAAAATGGCATTCCGGATAGCACTACAAAGAAGCTGTTAGATGCACTCGCCCAACTAGGAAAGGACCCAGGTTCGTCACTGGTCGAACGTTCTGAGTGGTTGTGTTACCTTCTCTGTTAGGCTCCGTCTTTGCTCTGACAATAATTGACACACACACACACCCCTCCTTATTTAAATAACAGGGTCCTCCAGAGTGTAATGTGAAACACTAAAAAAAAAGAAGTATATATCTTCCAATTATAGTTGCTCTGGATGCGCCTTCGCCCCTAATAAGCACCACGTCTAACCTCCGGACCTAGTGCGCCTAGCGCCTTAGTTTTTTGTCAACAGTCAAAATGTGTCCTAGCACCTATTGCGGCGCTATTGCGCCATTGGCGACTTTATTCGGCGAGGCCGGTGGATTGTTCGCCTTAAAAGTTTATTTGCAAAGTAAAACTTTAGTGCGTATATATATAAAAACATCTTTTTTTAAAAGAAGAAAAACCAAACCTTTATTTAATTTTTTGTATATTACAACATCGCCCAACCCCGGTATAACTCAACTCCATCTAACACACGCTTTCCTTCACCTCCATATCCTGTGGTCGATGTCTATCCCCACCAGCCAGGTCCCGCCACGAGCGCTGCAGAAAGTCATAAATTATTCATAGACCATTGCTTTGCCCTACATTTTATTAGAGTAGTTAATAGACTAACTGTATCCTATTTATACTATACTACTATTATATTATATATTAATATCTTTATTTTATCATAATATATTGATATATATGTATATTTTATTACAATATATATAATTCATACCCTATTTATACATATTATTATATTATTATTCCATAGATCTCAAAACTTAGCTATTAGTCATAATAACATTCTATATAATACCTATATATATATAGTTATATATATCCCAATATCACATACTCCTTTGCTTTATATTATATACGTATATATTACCTCATACCATACATAACACTTATACCTATCTATTATATAACACTAAACCTATTAGTATATTATTTTGCTATCGATTTTTAAATATTGTTCTTTAACCATAAATATTCGTTTATACACCTTATATATTATATATTATATATATATAAGCTACTAGTATTTTATAATTTATATAACTACTATATATTTATTATTTATATGATAATCACATATATATAATTTGCTGATTGGAACTATATTTATATCATATATATATAGTCATAATCATCAATAAGCTAGTACTCTATTTATATAGCACCAGATATTACCTATATCATATATATATATAATATATATATATTTATATATATTATATATATTATACACCGCTATTTTATTATGTATATATTTTTATACCCCTCACTACTACCTTTTTTATCTGCCTAATATTAATATTTATTATATGTCGTATTTACTATATTATCAAACTACTAACTAACTACTATATCCATTATGCCATTATTTCAGCAATTTTACACACAAACAGCATCTTATAGACATGAGTACAACAAGTTTAGCTCATTGCTAATCTGAGATCTCTCACAACTTCTAACAGTAAAAAAAATGCTCTTGTTTCCTAGTTCATTAGGCGCGTCTATAGCGTCGAGGCATCAATTGTCTGTGCGGATTATCTTAGTTTGGCCCTTTTAAAATTGTTGCCGCCCTAAGCGCCTTTGCGCCTACGACATGTGATAGTGCGCCATAGGCGCACACTCGGTGGCATATCGCACCAGCTCTATATGATATGATATAAACCCACATATACTATAATTTAATCTATAATTATATTATTTATATATATTTATTAAACCAATACTTAGTATTACCTGTCTACATATTATATATATATATGACTATATAACCGCTATACTATATATATATATAATGGAGGTGATATCGTAGAGTCATTAGATAATCATGCTTTGTAAGCAACTGCAAATGTGTGCATATAAGAGATCGTACACCTCTCAGTAAGGGAGTGTCGGACATTAAACCTTTCCCCGACAGTTATCTTCTGTATAAAGACACGTTAACGTATACCATTCCTCCCAACTTGTTACTAATGAGAGCTTTTGTATAATAAACTGTTGCAGAAGAGCATCAATTTCACCCCTATCACGAGGCGGTGCAATTTAAATGTAACTCGACCTGGGGCCCTACAGGGTTACTAGTGTCAAGCTAAAATCAAGGAGTTGGCTTCGATATCGCCGCGCCTAATATCAGACGTGGTTACTACCAGCGGTCTAACAAGTAAATTACAATACAATAACTCTGTAATCGAGCATATAAAACTAATATACCCCTAGCAGTAATTACCTCAATTATATATGCCCCAGTTGGCCAAATAGAGCATTTCATTTTACCAACATACACTGCTAATATTTCTATCGTTAATAGACTAAACAATATCCACAAGTTTTATCCTTTTTCACGTTGATTGATTTACTATTAATTAAGTAGGCCCTGGTATCTCTCGCTCAGTAATTTAATGATGTCCCATGGTAGAGTTGACCGTTTAGACATATGACACCTTAGAGAACCCTTCTAACTTGGTATATAGGGCCTCATAAATTCTAATAATCAAACGTGTAATTCAATGTATTATGATATAAAAGCTGTGTAGCTGGAATACACAGATACATTGCTAAACAACAAACTTGTGATTTGTGGACATAAAATCGTAAATAGAAGAATAATATAAGTGTTTCAAAATTATGTAAAATAAATTTCTAGAATTTAATGACAATACAATTACTCTGATGTAACTAATTTTAAAATAGTTAAAAACAATAAACTGTGAAAAAGTGAAAAAAAGCCGTTGGTTGCAGTAGAAGCCGGCAGAAAAATTTAAAAGAGCTGCTAAACATTTTGGGTCTCTCAATAAATTCCAAACGAACTCTTAAGACGCTTAAGAACTACAAACCTCTAAAAAACTTAAATGCAAAGTCTCTTTGTTATAGTCTAATAACCATGGTTGCAACTGAAAAAACTTAGCCACAGCGAACTCAAAACTTCGTCGGGCGCACGAGCTTCACCTTCATCCCCCACGTCGGGCCCCAAGAGAAATACGACATTACGTCATTAACCCGGCCGCAGACCCACCTCTCTCCCCGATTGAAGATAGACTTCCACCTCGACTCCAGCGCTACTTCGCACCTTCACAAAAGTCAATCCTGACTTCCAAATCAGCCGTACAAACAAGCAATTAGGTGCAGCCAACACTAACCAATACTCTGACACGAGTCAATCCCTGCGAGTCTCGATACCTAAATGGACCGCTCGAGTCATCAGAGACCTTGGAAGCTGACTTCTAAACTTCTAAAAAATCCTGGAGAAAATCAGATGGGAAGCGCTTAGAAAGACAACTTAACATTTAACATTCTCCGGATTACAAATAAATTAAAAAAGTTTATTTTGATAGTTAATATAGTTGTCGCTCGTGCTGTAAGGTTGCTTCGTGTGTTTGGTCTTCCCTGATATATATATATATTAGTGTGGTTTAAAATTTTATTTTATTGTCCGACTCTATTTATATTTAATGTGCTCCTAGTGTTGTGTAGTGTTTCATTGTTGCTCATATACTACTACACTCTTCTTGAACGTGAGAGCGTTTTTCAAAACCACTAATTTAATACGAATGCACGAATTTGCTCCTAAAGTTTCACCAATCCCTCGAAACTTTCCAAGCTAATGTTTTGGGTTTTAACAATTTTTGAATTTTTTCTTTTTAAAAAGAGAATTCTATTAAGGAATATTAAGGCCCCAATCTCTGGATTATTTGCCTCCTTTTCTTAATCAATATATTACCGTTTAAAATTTATAATTTGATGGTTTAAACAGGCTTTTCATACGTTGGGGTCTTTTAAATTTTAGAGCTTTTTTGGTCTTTAACTACATCAATTGTTTTTAACGCTTATTTTTCTTTGTCTGCGTTGTTGTACACCTCACCTTGGTTGTGTGTGTGCTTGTAGATGTATATTTTTTCTAGTTTATAGTGTGTAATTTTGGTATTTGATGATTATTGGTGTAGATTTTTAATTATGTGTTTTCGAATTTGAGCAAAAGCAATTTTCTTTCAAAGATTTTTTTAATGATTTCTGGATTAAATTACAAAAGTTCTTTTATAACTTTCTTATTTTAATATTTAAAGTTGCTCTTTGACGGGCCAGATGAAAAGAAAACGGGATTCACCTGTTTGCAGTAACAATTGCGTTTTCTCCTCTTTATTTGTCTGATCAGTATGGTTGGTGCTTGTTTGTATGAGTGTGTGTGTGTGTAGGCATGGACTGTGAACTGCAATGATTTGATATCATCATTCTTTCCAATACACTATACCAGAAATAAATCTTCAATCTTCCTTCTGTGGAATTATCTACCTCTCCAACACTCTACCCTAACTTCCTGCTCTTTGTCTGAAACCAGATGGCAAAAAGATGATCATTCCTCTAACGAACTCGTTTAATGTAAATCCATAACTAAGCAACTGTAGTCATCATTAATTTCGAGTCTGAAGGGTGGATATGTCCTATATCAACCATAAACAACCTCCTGTAAATACGTACCTCGAGATCTCGCACTCTCTAACTTCGATGTTCTATGTCTGTGGCTAAAATTCTTTCATCCTTATACATCTATAATCATGTGCTTCTGCTAACTCTTGTTTCTTCTCAACTTATACAAATTTCTATCTTATTAATTTGAAAAAATTCACTACAATACTTTTCTCACCGAGACGTTATATCTTCCTCAAAATACAGAGGTACACTCTCATTCTAGGGGATTTTCAAACATGTAACAACCCTAACTTCTTTTGTCGCAACACTTGACATGGTTGGGGTTCTTCTCATACCCTGTAGTTTAGGTGGGGAGTATGCCGAATCTATCAGCATTACTCAACGTTGACCTGGACAACTATTAAAAGAGATCCACATATCAGATTCACGGATCGTCCAACCAATTCTTAAACACACTTGAGATCCTCATCCCGTTCTCATTCACTATGAAAATTCCTTCAAATCTTTAAAATACACCACTTTCGCTCCTATCGGTAAACCTGAACTTTTTCTAATATCTCTCATTTTATAATTTCTCTCCAACAGCTCATCCGCCCTATGCGTATTTTTCTGGTATCTTTATGCGGCCGATTTGGGGGGACTTGTGTTCGCTTCTACGCAGCTATTTGGAATGGTCTGCTTTGACTCTGGCATACACGAGCTTCGCTTTCTGCGCACTATAGGTGGAGCTTGCTAAAAATTGTTGATTGGAATGAGCCAGCGTCACTTCCTCAAGACTTAAATCTTTCTACTCGGCTCACCTTACATCAAATTGTTCGATTCGACTAAGGCTGTCTCTCTAGATTTTACGTGCTAGAGACCAAGTGCGTATACGAAATGTAAAAAATTCTCGTTCTCTTCCTACACTCATAGAACTAATTTTCGATTCAGTATCTAGAAAATGTGGTTGTAAAGGGATACACTCTTCGTTCGAGTAATATATCGGCTTTACATCAAAAGAAAGTAGCCCCTAACTATCCTGATTCTCCTACGAGATATCTTTTCTGGCCTCTCTCTGCCAAAATTATTCTACAATACTTCTGTAAATCTGTCTTTCCCTCCTTTTATTAATCGATCTGAGATGGTACGATTGCAATTCTCTTCAATCTGAAAGGCTAACCTCTCGGCCTCTCCTATTTTCATCTAACTCAACCTTGGATGATTTTGTCTCCTCCTCTTCCTCACCCCTCCTTCTCTCTCAGGTGCCCTACGTTGTCCATTACGCCTCATGATATACATCTGATCGCTCCGCCACTGGCCCCTGAAATTCTATGACACCGTTCAGGAAGCGGGTGGCCGTGATGGCAGTGCCCTCGAGTTTATTGAGGGGAGGTGTGGCTTTCGTGCTTACCCCGCCACTCGTTCAACTCTCCTTCAATAATACTCTCTATGTCTCAACTCTCACTATGCACTTTCCCTCAGTGTTGAAAGCCCGCATATGTCCAACCTGTTCCGATAAAAAGGAAGCAAGCCGCTGATCCTTCTAACTATCCCCTTATAGCCTCTCACTTGTATTCTATCTCAGATCTTTGAAAACCTCTAACTTCTCTCTCATTCATTAGACAGGCCATCGGAGCTCATTCCACTCTTTTCCGAATTGGCCAGTACGCTAAAACATACAGAAGAACTAACGAGTTCTATACTGACGATATACTAATTCCTAGTCTACAATGATCTTATGGTTTTCCACCCTCAGATTAGATTATCGTTGGGTTTAATTAAAAGAAGACTTCCGTGGGAGCGCTTTACATATTATCCAAGGCAGTGGAACCGGTTTTTCTGACAAACTCGTCACTCGCTCCTCCAAGCTCCCCTGCCTTTCATGGGTTCTAATTTAACTCCTTGACTACTTGATGTCTAGCTTTCTTTCAAATCGCTCAGATATCCGAATCTTGTTTCGATGAAGACTCGGGGCGCACCTTTCTATCCTATACTTTTTCTGTCAAACTCATTGTAAGTTTCCATCAGAAGTTCTGTCTTATCTCCAACCCTTTTTCTTTACTTTCTATTAATGATTTTCTCACTCTGCACATCTAACTCTATGACTCGTCACTGCTCGATGACTCGATCCCTGTCATGTCTTACATCTTACAATTCTGCTTGCCCCTCTAATTTACTTCTATGATTGCCTTCCGCTCAATAATAATCAACATCCCCCGATTCTCTTTTCGTTAATGATCTGGATAGATGATTTTCCGTGTTGTGGTCCAAAGTCGTCTCAAAACCTTGTTGAATATTCAATTCCTAAACCCAACGTTTCTGCGAGAGTCCACTCTCTACAAAAAACCCTTCTAACTTCTCCTATCTCTTGTATCGGTATTCTCATCCGTCTAATATGTTATGACAACACCTTAAACACCTCTAAATTCCTTGGCCTTACATAAACAAAAATGTCTGTGAAGAGAGAGACATGCATTGGTTTACTTAGCGCGGCCTTCAAGAAACTGGGCACGTCTAATATTAAGCGCGAGACTTTTTTTCCTCTTGTTTCTCACTTGCTCAGCACAAATGTACAGGGGGCCTCATATCCTGCCCTTAAGTTCTAGGAGATTACTTGCTCTCATTATTCTGAAGGCTCTGGTCAACACCCACAGGCTTTTTGGATAGCCAACCGACCGTCACAACTAGTATAATATCGGCCTATGTAAACTGTTTGCAACTTCAGTGTCACTGTACCTCTACTCTTGCGCTAGTTGATTGGCGGCTATTAACTCTCTTCTACTAGGTACGTGACACCAGTACAGCGGCAGGTTGCTTCGAGGGAATTATCACTCGCGTACCACCACCTTTACGACGCCTCGTAGGCAGCACAAGAGGTGCTGTGTCCGCGAGCAACTCCGAGTCTACCATGAAATTTTAGATAGTTCGGTAAGTTGTCCAAGGCTTGTTCTCTGTGGTTTGCTTCCTTCTTTTCCTTGCCACCTCAGTGTTTTAGAGTGGAATTACCTCTTTCTATCTTCTGTAGTTTTCTGCTTAATCTAATTCTCTCACTTTATAACGGCCTTGCGTCTGTGCTACATCTGCGTTAGTTTGCTGTTAAGTAACCTGATGAATAGCTGATGGTGTTGCAACCTACTCCCCTCGCTTGAAATAGGGCTTCGCCCGTGAGTGTGTGGTGACCACTGAATACACCCCCTAAAAAAAAAAAAATAAAAAAAAAAATGTATCCAAATAATAACAGAAATAATTTCACTAGTACCTGAAATTTTTTTAAAATTTTAATTGGTAAAATTATATATTATATCATCAGTATAGAAAAATGAATTATCCTATAATAATATATAAATAATTAATGAATAATGAGACTAACCTAAATATTAATAAAATAATAATCATATAATAAAATAATTTAAAATTACATAAATTTATATCAACACACTATAATTTCAATGAATTTCAAATTTCAATTTCAAATCTTATTCCCAGAAAATGAAAATTACATTTTCCTGACCATACGATCTCACCAATATTTTACGACATCATTATACCCACCTGCAATTAATATTTATAAAATATACAGAAAAAAAATCTTCCTTCTAGTATCTGTATATTGGGGTCTACTAACTTGCAACACACTGTCGTGGTTGAGACTCCAAATATTAAATTCATAACAATAATATATATTATAATATAATAATAAAATTTAATTGCCATAAATAAATCTAAATTTGACTAATCTAATAATAATAATAATGCCATAAACATTATCAATTAATTGATAACTCATAATATATTATATAATAATAATAATATAATTAATAGTATAACATGAACAATGTATTTGAGAAGCCGCCTATATTTTTGATACATCAACATAAACACACAACACAAAAAAACTAACAAACCAATAATAATTAAAATAAATAGTAATTAATAAAATAATACATCTAATGAACTTAATAATAATAAATAAATAACATAATTAATATAATAATGATAATAATAATAATAATAATAATAATTGAAATAATAATAATAATAATAATAATAATAATAATAATAATAATAATAATAATAATAAAACAACCATAATAATAATTATTATTAATAAAGCATTACCAATATAAAAGGTCGATTTTAAGTCTTGTAATAAAACACAATATAATAATAATAATAATAATAATAAATAATACATAATAATAATAATAATAATAATAATAATAATAATAAAATACATTCTGAGAAAGGCAATTGCATGATAATTAATTAATCGATCTGCGACATAAACAAACTTTGAGCCGACCACGTGATCAGAAAGGAAAGGAAATGTAAACAAAAGGCAAAAAAATTCGATAGAGAAATAACGAAATTTTTTATTTTTATTTATTTTTCTTTTTACACAACATTTTTATTACTTTTCGTTTGTTTATTTCATTCTTTGTTTTTGTTGCTCATTTCCCACAATAAAATACTGACGACTCATCAACCTCCCACCAACAGTTATTTTTTTCTTTGTGCTACACTATTTTTATCCTTCTCTCCTTTGGAAAACCATCACTAAAATACGAATGAAGCAAACTCTCTCTCTCTCTCTCCACCTGTTGAAATCACACATTTTTCTCAAGTCTCTCGATACCCCATACTCTCTTCGATCCTTCTCTGATACATTCTCTACTAAAACAATGTCAAAATTTTTCATGAAAAATCTTCTCTTCGCTTATAAAGTTAACGAGAGCAAGTTGCAAATTTAAAATTGGCTTGGGTAGATGTAATGACCAGTTTTTTACTTAAATGAATAGTTACTCACTTCCCTCTCCCCTTTATCTTTCATCCCTCTCTCATCGTCTGCTCTTCAAGTAAAATATACTTTATGTATATCGATATAAATTAATATTTTATTGAGTAATTATATATAATATATATATATAAATATATACCAAAATATTTATGAAAATATTTATATTATATATATATACCTAATTTATAAAAATATATAATACCCCGCATATATATATATAAATAGTCCAATTTTAGATATAGCCTATATATAATAACCTATTAATATAATATCTAGTTTCGCATCTGTAATTTTTTAATTTCTAACAAATAAAAGAGAATGTTTCAGTCTCTCACACAAACACTTGGATTGTAAAGCATATCAGAGCTCTCTTCTGCAAATTTGAACTTTTCGACATAGAGCTGGAGGAATTGATTGTCTAACGCATTTTTTGTCTGATGTCTCACTGTCCTGTTTGTAGCCAGCATCACGACCTCTGCTTTGACACCATCCCTTCAAATGCAGTCCAACCACAGCTCTTCTCTGGGTGCAAATGAAGGAATGTTGCTAAAAAATAGTTAAGTCTATAAATCTAAATCTTCCTTATGCATCCGTAAATAACAAGTGTGACATATTTGATCCGTTGAATCTTTAAAAGTTAACAAGAAATAGAAATTAAAAAGTACAAACGGTGCTTACAGTTCCTCCACGATCAAGTAGCTGCCGCTTAACAGCTATGGTTGATAGTATTTAGGCTGAAAGTTTTTTTTTTTTTTTTTCTGCATTTTTAACCGTTCAAGTGCCTCCACCCACATCTTGATTATCAACTCTATTGCTCTTCTAACTATAGCTCCTTCTTGCTAACTGTACAGATCCACAGTAACTTGATCAGCATGGGCGCCTCACAGGTGCTAAACCTCCAAAATCTTCACTCATTTCTGTCACTGAATACTAGTAGACATCAATTTTGAACCATAGCTAAATTTTCAAGTGTTGCACTTCGATTACATTCATGAATTTGGCCTTTTAAATACCTCTATCATATCTTTTCAGAGTCTCAATTTAAATATCAAAAGTCACTAAAATAGTTAAATGTAGCTACAAGTATCCCAATAAACTTATTAAATAAGGGCTATAAATAATAATAATTAATAAATAAATAAATAAACAATATATCTATAAATAATTTGTATAATTATAATCATACATATAATATAATGATATTAATCAATAATGAATCTATACAATCAATAATTATCTATATACTTATAACAGCCTAATAAATAGCCGTAATATAATATTTTTTAAGTAACATACAAGTTCATAAAATATAATTATGAGAGGAGAGGAGTTTTATAATTAAAAAACTACATCTAGGTATTTATTATATTATATCATATTACAATCACATACCTATACTTATATATATATATAGTAAAGTAATTAATATTATAATATGGATAGTGGCGAACAGATTACATAAATCAAATATATTAATATTTGATATAATATTCTAATATTATAAATAATATCCCCATTGCATTACATCCTAATTATATATTCGAAATTGTTAAGAACAGCAACAATGACATATATTAATAATTTTTATATTATAATATTATAATTACATAAAAATATAGTATATATATATATTATATTATTATATATTATATATCATTTATTTTTTAACTTATTTACTATATATTTATATATATTCTATGTATATATTAATATAATATATATATGTATATAGTAATATTTATACATGATCATAAATGATCACATAGCTTCAGTCAAAAGACTCATAATATTCGATTTATATATCCATAAGAACGCGCAAAACTAATGGAAGATCGCAACTCTTTGCGCTTTTGAACTCTTACAAACTTCCTAAAGGCAAATGCAAAAGAGCACCATTTTTCGAAATTTCGAGCAAACGCAAAATCACGATTCATTTATTTACCTAAAGCAGCAAATTGCGCATTGCCAACTCTTTTGCTTGAGTTAGCGCTTGTTATCAGACTCACCTTCTATATAGTAAGTAAATCCTAAAAATAATTATATTTCAAAACAACACCAATTATTTGATTGATCATAAATTATTATAGGATATAAGACAATCAACATTTATCCCTTATTTTCTACATATTTCCATCTAAACTTTAACATATTATGATCTATCGTGAGTAAAAAGAAATTATATTTAATAGAATAATCACAGCGTATTATTAGTAAATATTTATTATTTATATACATAAAGGTTTTAATAATTTTATATATTATATTATTATTATTAACATATATTAACATATCCTTACTATATATATGTATATTTTGTCCAATAAAGAAAATTATAAAAATCTGTTCTTCTCCTTAGCCACTCTTAGAGTACTTTTCTTGAGTTAAACTAAAGATTAACTAGACTAACTTGAGAAAACATAGCCTTGGCGACAATTGTATCTTATATGCGGATAAATGCATAATAAATTTAAAATATAAATAACATAACCAACCTTAACCTTACCAACGACACTAACATGTAAGAAAGAGCTAACAAATGAACAGTGTTTTCGGCCATCAGAAACCATATTAATACGAGTAAGAATTAACTATATATATTATATAAATTATTAATAAAAAAAATTACACCGTATAATATATATATATATTATTCCAATATATATATATAAAGAAACATATATAACTATATCATATAATAAATACGCAAAAGATTATATATTATATAATATAAATAATAAAATTTATATTATTTAATTACTGGAGTAATGATTAATAAATAAAAAATATTATATATCGCAATTATTTAAACATAAAGATAAGACACCTTATTTTAAGTATATATATTTATTTTAAATTGCTGAACAATGCCATATCTTTATATATGATATATCAATAAGTAGTTACTTTCATAATTTGGCAATTCTGAAAGAAGCAAAATTCGTTTCATAAAAAAAAAAAAAATGATGCATACAGTGGTTGTTCCGTGTAGTAGGATGCTCAACGAGTAACGAGTAACAAGAAAAAACCGATACAGATTTTAAAAAGGGTAGCGTTTACGTTACATCGTTACATTTTAAAATCGTCTGAAGCGTTACCGTTACTCGTACATATTAAAAAGATGCAAAAAAGTACGAAAAATGGTTTATTTAACGCGTTAACATTGTAATTTTAGTGTAAATGTCATTGGCGTACCTATTATATATTATTATAACCAAAATTTGCTATTGCATCGTGGTTTACGAATTTCATTACGGTAAGGTCATTAATATATTATATATAGTTATTCTCTAATGTATTATACAATAATATATTAGAAATATAAGGTCAGAACAGGCGTGACTCGTGAAGGATGATGGATTGGGTGACGATTCATATTTATTATATATTATATATAATATTATTATATATATAAATATTATTATATATATATATATATATATATATTATATTAATATATATATATACTTATAAATATATATTTATTATTGTAAGTAGTTATAATAATAATAATATTTCGTTTCCATAAAAAATAAAAATATATATGTCAACAAGTGTATTTCCGTGTGTAGTGATGTAATCGAAATTAAAATGAATTTCCTCATTTACCTTCCACAATTTTAAAAGGGTAGCGTCTTTTTTTTTTCCAGCACTTTGAAGTTACTTGAAATATTTTGGTAATTCGTTTTACACTTTAATATAACAAGCTTGAAGCTATTACGATAACTCGTACAATATGTAACTGGTCCCGGTAATAAACGAAAATCTCTGCCGTACATGTAACGCGTTTACTGCCACACTGTATATTATATATATTAATCAAACTAAATAAAGTATCCACACAATATAATTTTTATAATAACAATCACCCGTATATATTAAAAACTTATATATTTAATATTATATAAAATTTCCCGCTATTCTTTCTATATTAGTACTATATTGACCTGGCTGTCTAGATGACTTATGCTAGTCCCTGACACATATTTGTTCAAAAATGCTGATAAATACGTTTAAACTCAATTTAGGATTTACCGAAATTATAAATTCAAATGTTGGAAATTTAGGAAAAATCGGTAAACTTTTAAGCGTTCTACAATTTGTCATGTAAACCTTTAAGAAAAAGCGTTAAGTTTTTCTTGGTCGAAGTGATAAAGTATGAAATTCTCATTTATCAAACCGAGTTGGTTTGCACGACGGACAGTGATCGGTGAGATTATGATATAGAGTTCCGTTTATGGGGTTATAGACCAAGGTAAATAAACAAATATTGGAATTTCATTAAAAAAGGTAATTTAAGACAACCAGTGAGTCCACGTATCATAAGAATAGTTTGGTCTCCGTAGTCTTTTGTATCGACTCAGTTAGAAATTTAACATTTTGGCGTTCATTCGGAGAGTATTGAATACTAGAGTTTTTGACATGTGGCGATTGGTTTGTTATATCTAATGCTTAGAGAAAATACATAAAACTCAATTTTAAGATTTACGAAATATTTTTTATTCGGTTGAAAAAAATTTAGGATAATGAGTTGAAAATTTAAGAGTTTTCTAAACAAGCTTTTTCTTGAAAATTTAAGAAAATTCGGTAATTTTAGAATTTTAACTTGTTATTAAAAACGGTTTTTCACAACTAATGAATTTTTCTTATTTAATATAAAAAACAAATATATTGAAATTTCATTAAAAAACGTCAATTTCAGACCCCTAAAACAATTAATAATAATTCACTTTTCTTTGCTTTTTGAATTTGCATTTCAATGACACATTTTTTAAAAGCCGAAAATACCGTTAAAAACTGCAATTTTAAGATTTTACCAAAATTTCAAGTTGAAATTTAGGAAAAAATCGTTACTTTTAAGAGTTCTAAATTTTTGCGTAATGTGAAATTTAGGAAAAAGCGTATTTTAGAAGTTAATTTTTTATTAAAACAGGTTTTTTCACAAATAATGAAATATTTGTTTTTATAAATAAACAAATTGTAATTCAATAAACGTTCAATTTAGACACCTAAAACTATTAAGAACTTCACTTTCCTGCTTTTTGAAATTGCATTTTCAATTAAACACATTAATTTTTTAAAATGCGCTTGAAAATACCATTAAAACTCAATTTTAAGATTACGCGAAATAATTTCAAAATGTTGAATTTGGAAAAATCGGACTTTTAGAAGTTTCTATATTTGTAATGTGAAATTTAAGAAAAAGCGTACGTAAATTTAAGAAGCTTAAATTTTTTTATTAAAACAAGGTTTTCACAATTTGAAATATTGGTTATAAAAAAATATTTGAAAATTCATTATAAAACGTCAATTTAAGACCCTAAAACTTAATAAATTCGCTTTTTCTGCTTTTTGAAATTGTATTTCAATGAAACAACCATTTATTTTCAAATGCTGAAGAATACGTAAAAAACTCAATTTTTTAAGATTTACAAATAATTGTTCAAATGTGAAATTTAGGAAAATCGTATTTTTAAGAGTTTCTAAATTTGTAATGTTGAAAATTTAAGAAAACGTAATTTTTTGAATTAAGATAGTTTTATTAAACAGGTTTTCACACTAATGAAATATTTGGTATATAAAAACAAATATTGAAATTTCATTAAAAAACGTCAATTTAAGACACCTAAAACTATTAATAAATTCACTTTTTTGCTTTTTGAAATTGCATTTCAATGAAAAACATTAATTTTTTTAAATGCTGAAATACCTTAAAAAACCAATTTTAAGATTTAACACCAAATAATTTCCAAAGTTGAAAATTTCCGAGAAACGAATATTTTAAAGATTTTAAATTGTAATGGTGAAAATTTAAGAAAAAGGCGTAATTAGAGTTAATAAATATTTTTTTATTAAGAACAGGTTTTTAACAAATTAAATAATTTTTAATATAAACAAATATTGAAATTTCATTAAAAACGTCAATTAGACACGTAAAAACTATTAATATTCACTTTTCTTGCTTTTTTTTTGAAATTGCAGTTCAATGCAACAATTTTTGTGTGTTTTTTAAAAAGCTGAAAAATACGTAAAACTCCATTTTAGAGATTTTACCCAATATATTTCAAATGTTGAAATTTGGAAAAATCGTACTTTCAAGAGTTCTATATTTGTAATGTGAAAATTTAAGAAAAAGCGTAACATTTTTAGAAGTTAAATTTTTTATTAAAAAAAACCGGTTTTCACAACTATGAAATATTTGGTATATAAAAACAAATATTGAAATTCAATAAAAAACGTCAAATTAGGACACCTAAAACATTAATAAATTCGCCTTTCTGCTTTTTTGAAATTGTTATTTCAATGAACCATTATTTTTTTCCAATGCTGAAAAATCGTTAAACTTCACCACTTTTAAGATTTCCAAATAATGTTTCAATGTTTGTAATTTAGGAAAAATGTAACTTTTAAGAGTTCTGAATTTGTTATTGTGAAAATTTAGAAAAAGCGTATTTTTTAGAAGCTAAATTTTTTTATTAAAACAGTTTTCACACCTATTTAAATTTGTTATATAAAACAATAATTGAAATTTCATTAAAAACGTTCGATTTTAAGACACTAAATATTAATTAATGTGATTCGCTTTTCTTGCTTTTTGAAATTGTTTTCAATGAAACCATTATTACTTCAAATGCTGAAAATACGCTTAAAAACAAATTCACAATTTTTACCAATTTATTTTCAAATGTTGAAAAAATTTAGGAAAAATCGTACTTTTTAAGAGTTCTAAATTTTGTAATGTGAAATTTAAGAAAAAGCGTAATTTTTAGAAGTTAAGATTTTCTATTAATAACAGGTTTTCCACACTTAAATGATATTTGGTATTAACGGTATGAAAATTTCATTAAATAAACGTCAATTTAAGACCAAAACTATTAATAAATTAACTGTATTCTCTTTTTGACATTGCATTTCAAGGAACTCTTATTTCAAATACTGAAAATACGGTTAAAAACCCAATTTTAAGATTTAAAATAATTTCAAATGTTGGGAAAAGGAAAAATCGGTACTTTTAAGAGTTTCTAAATTTGTATGGGAAAATTTAAGAAATTTTTATTTAAGGAAAGGTATAAAATGTATATTATGAAGGTTTCACATCTAATCAGAATTTTAAAAATAATTAACAAATATTGAAATTTTCATTGAAAAACGTCAATTTAAGACATACCGTTAAAAATTAAATTCTTTTTTCTGCTTTTTGATATGTATTTTCAATGCAACACATTATTTTCTTAAATGCTGAAAATACCGTTAAAAACCTCACTTTTAAGAGAATTTACCAAAATTAATTTCAAATGTTGAAATTTTAGAAAAATCGTACTTTTAAGAGTTTCTAAATTTTTTTTAATGTTGAAATTTAAGAAAAGCGTACATACAAGAAGTTTAAAAAATTTTTTTTATTAAAACAGTGTTTCACAAAATTAGAATATTTGGTATAATAAAAAACACATATTAAAATTCATTAAAAAACGTAATTTAAGACCCTTGAACTTTAAAATTACTTTTTCTGCTTTTTGAAATTACATTTCAATGTAAAACCATTATTTTTTCATACCTGAAATACCGTTATAAAACTCAATTTTGACGATTTAACAAATATTTCAAATGTTGAAATTTAGGAAATCGTACTTTTAAGAGTTCTAATATTTGTAATGTGAAATTTAAGAAAGCGTAATTTTCAGAAAGTTAAAATATTTTTATTAAGGTTTTCAACTAATGAATATTTGGTATATAAAAACAAATATTTTGAATTTCATTAAAAAACGTCATATTTAAGAGACACTAAACTACTTAATTAAATTGCTTCCTCTGCTTTTTGAATATTGTAATACAATGAAAACACAATATTTCTTTCAAATGCTTGAAAAATACCCGGTTTAAACCAATTTTTAGGTATTTACATATTTCAATGTTTTGAATTTAGGAAAAATCGTACTTCTAGAAGTTGTTCTAAATTTGTATGTGGAAATTTAAGAAAAAGCGTAAAGTTCAGAAGTTTAAAATAATTATTTTTTTAAAATACAGGTTTTAGTTGTGAAATTTTTGGTATATAAATACAAATTTAAATTTTCATTCAAAAACGTCATTTAAGAACCCTTAAAACTATTAAGAATTCCCTTTTCTCTGTTTTTGAAATTGCTTTAAATTAAACCAATTTTTTTCCAAATGCTGAAATAACGTTTAAAACTCAATTTTCAGATTTACAAATAATTTCAAATGTTTGAAATTAGGAAAATCGGGTACTTTTAAGAGTTCAAATTTGCAATGTGAACAATTTAAGAAAGAGGCGGTAAATTAGAAGTTAAAATTGTTTTATTAAAACAGGTTTTTCCAACAACTAAGAAATAATTTGTATTAAAAACAATATTGAATTTTCATTAAACAAAACTGGGTCCATTTTAAGACTACGTTATTAGTTTTTAATTCACCTTTTTTGAATATTGGCATTTGTACAATCAATTCATTTTTTAAAAGCCTAAATACCATAAAAAACTCAATTTTAAGAATTTACCAAAATAATTTTCAATATGTTGATAAATTTAGGAAACAATCTACTTTTTATAGGGGTTCTAATTTTGGTAAATGGAAATTAAAAAAGCGTAATTTTAGAAGTTTTAATAATTTTTTATTAAAACAACAGGGTTCACAACTAATGAAATAATTTTGGGTATATTAAAAACCAATATTGAAAATTTCATTAAAGAAAACGCGTCCATTTTAAGGAC
>JABUQX010017676.1:0-5000 GCA_015478945.1 Trachelipus rathkii
GTAAATTTATACATCCTTTGCTCTGAGTGTCTGTTAATGTATCTAACTCAAAATTAATATTGAAACCAAATTTTTTAGGAAGGGCATTCCTAAGATACAAATAGGTAATCTAGTTGTTAAAAATTCCACATTATAAATTCTTTGTAAACCTAAATCAATTGTAACATTTTTGCGAGAATATATGTTAATTACAGTATCATTAGCAGCTTTAATTTGACTGATAACCGATATATTATCGTCCCCATCTATATGGATCAAATCTATCTCACTCCGGGATTACCAAAACTATATACAAAGATTGATCTCTATATTATTAATGGCCCTTTTTAAGAAATCACCTTGCAATAGCAAATAATGAGATAGTTTTTGGATTAACGAAACTCTGCTCTGTTTATTGCTTTATTAATTATTTCTAATGTTTATTTTACAGTAATACAAATTAAGTTAATTCACTGTTGTTAAAGAAATAATGTTTAAACTTGAAAGATCATTTTATTATTTTAAATCTGACTCTAATTAACTTAAAAATTTTGGCCAACGACTGTGCCAAACTTTCTATCGCTTTGGCCTCTCAACTCTTAATGCCCTCTCTCCCATTGGGCGCAGCCGTTGGAAGAAAGAGTCGCATTGGTTACTTTAATAATATAAACAAGAATGAAAGTTATGTCAGCTTTTATAACATGTTAACCAATTTACCTTTTACACAGGACTTTGTACAAGATTTCTTATAGCTGTGCACCAGAAATCCGTTCATAAGATACGGTCTTGGTTGCATTTTCATATATCCTTTATAATTTTATATATGGACCGGTTACGGTAAATATATATATATATATATATATATATATATATATATATATATATATAATATATATATATATATATATATATTATATATTATATATATATATATATATATATATATATATATATATATATATATATATATATATATAATATATATTATATATATATATATATATATATAATATATATATAGTTATATATTAGGTACTATATATATATATATATATATATATATATATATATATATATATATATATATAATTTTCTTAGACGGGCAACAGAAGAAAGTTGTTGCAATGAATTAGTTGTGTCAGATGTTTGCATTATCTTGACCAGCAAAGGAGAAATGGCCCCTCATTCCTATTGCACCATTGAAAAAAATTTAAACAAGGGAACTATGGTGAGCAATTGTACAGTACCTTTTTAATATTCATTGATTGTTGTTAAACCTCAGTTAAGGCCAAAAAGTTTTAGAAAATATAATAATTAATTTTCATTCTGAATAAAAAAAAAATTATATAAAATTATTATATGATCCTCAATAAATGTTTGACATTCCTACCGAAAACATTGTTTAAAGTGTAGATGGTACTATCGAGTCATCAAATACTATGATAAGAATAAAATTGCAATATTTCTGATAGTTTCGGTATTATAGATTATAGAAGACATGGATGATCATGTGGATCAGTTTCTGTTTTATCATATTTTTTATTTTTTCTGCTAATTTTGTTACTTTTATATTATTTTTTAAAAAAATAATTGTTTCTTTCAAGTTGATCAAGTAATGGTTTTGTTCTATAATAATTAAAAGCTTTTTTAGGGTTTACTTTTCATAAAAATATATCCCAGAATAGGCTTACAATTTGTACCGTTTTGTATACAACAGTACCGTTTTTTTCTTATTTCCCATCCATCCCGTATTTTAATAAAAAGTTTCAATTTTGTCCCATTTTTAAGTGTTACCTTTTGATGTCAAATAAACAACTAAAAATGTTAGTAGATTCAGGAGAAATTAATGAGATTATGATTTTTGAGCTAGTTGAGAATATATATGAAACCAGCTTAGAGCGTGTTAACAAGTGTATGCGGCACTAAGGAAGACTCTTGAATGGAAAGAAATACACTACAATCTGAACGAAGAACTCTTTGCAAGCGCAAAATCAGAGGAAATTCGTGTATTCAAATAGCGGGCTTTCTCACCATCTATAATTGTAAGGCAGTTGAAAATATAGAATACAGAAAACATTCTTGTTTAATAGATGGGTACAGATTTTTTCTGAAACGAGTGTAAAAATCCTAGATTTTCAAGTCCTTTGTAATATTGTAGTTTGTTGAGATTATTTTATGTCAGGGGAAATATCAAGATTAAGTGTTGATACAATGAAAGCTCTGTTAGTTGTAAGTGAAAATTGTATCTTGGAATGTGAGAAGTTTTACAATAAGGTGTTGCATAAGACAACTTCATCAGAAAAAACATTTGTGGAGAAAACCGTATCATCTAACTAAATTGTTGTATTTTTGTTCTGTCATTGAAGAGTAATACTAAGGTCAATCAATATATTTATGCAATTAAATTCTTTTGTTGTCTTACTTTTCATGACATGAATAAATATTACATAACCCCCGTCCCATTTATGTCTTCCCAATGTCCCGTTTTTGTCTTAAGGAAATATGGTCATCCTGTCCCAGATTCATACAAAAGACAGCTTTACTAATATCACCTTCTTTAGTTTTCAAATAATTTCATTTTAGAGAAGGCATTATAAAATATTAAGAATTAATTAGTAAATATAATGTGATTGATTACAGATTTTTTCATTCCATTTTTATATATATATATATATATATATATATATATATATATATATATATATATATATATATATATAAATATATATATATATATATTATATATATATATATATATATATATATATATATAATTAATTATTTAATTAAAATGTAGGTTGGATCAGACATATATCTGTGCTATAGGAAATCAGTCAACAGAACCAACTATATTGCTTACAAAGCAGGTCTTCTTGATCAGTATCCTTTTACATCAAGACCAAGTTTCCCAGTTCCAGATAATTTGGCACTATTTTGTCTCCCAATGGGTGCTACCCTTGAAGCTTGGCCTTCTCAGGCCGCTATTCCCGATCATGTCTTCTCCACATTTGTTCTCACAATTTTACCTCCTTCATCAAGTGCAAGTAGACAAGATGGAAGTAATGAAGTGGTGGAGAAGGTTTACGGGGCTGCAATAACATTTTATGAACGGTTGGTTAACATTTCGATTTCAATATTTTGTTTTTACTCTTATGTTATATACTCTTTGAGACTAATTATCGTTTCTTAGAATTCATTGTTTTCTGTTTTGACTTTTTTATATATATTTTCGTTCATCATTTCAGGTATCCACATAATAAATTAACTGACCAACAGAGAGAAGATCTTCAATTAAATGATCATTTTGGGAGGAGGAACGTTATTCATACAAATAAATGCATTTGTATTCTGTCTATGTGGCCATTTTTTGATACTTTTGAAAAGTTTCTTAAATATTTACATAAACTGGCACATTCTTCGAATCATAAAGTACCAATCGAAAGGTAAAATTTTAAGATGTTGATAAAACTCTTATAATTTTTAAAATGTTTACAATTAAATATTGTACTCCACCCCCTCCCACCCTCTCTCTCTCTTGAACATTGTATGACATTTGCTGCTGCTTTGGTAGTTTTGCTTTTGACAATATAAAACAGTTAACTTTAAAAATAAACCTCTAAGACGAGTAAAAATGTTATTTCTTTCGTGAAAATTAGCTTGTTGCATTGCCTATTATAACCTATTGATTATTTTATATTTCAGGTATATATGGCATATGTTGGAATGTGTACCTTTTCCAAGTGCTAGAAGACCACGTATTCTTATTCAACTTGATTCCAAGGAAGGAATCACTTTAGCTCAGTTAGAAGATTCTCCCATTTCACTGAGGTATATTAATTTTTAACTTTTATCTAAACCATTAATAATGTTTCCGACATATTTCTATACAATTTCTGATATTATGATAAAGCTGTATTTTTTTTTCATTGGAAACACTCCCATGTACAATAAAAGCTTTTCTAATTGCTGATTTTACATGTTTTTAAAATCAGTGGAGCAAGTTTTCGCAAGCTGGTGATGTGCCTCCGACCTGAAGGATGTCTTTTAGTATTGTTATATGCGTTAACAGAACAAAAAGTTCTTCTCCATTCACTCCGTCCTGATGTATTGACAGCAGTAGCTGAAGCATTGACAATGGTTAGACTGAATTTGTTTATAAGTATTTTTACTGTTTCTATCTTCATTATGCACTGTGTCAAAAGTATTGAGAATTTTAACATAAGTGTGAATTCTTGAACTTAGCAATTTAAATGATGATGATAAGTTCTGAATAAATTTACTAGAATCCATTTATTAATTTAAAAATCTCCAGATGTGTTGAAGCAAGCTAATTGACTTGAAAATATAAGAATATTTTTAATTATATTTATTATTATAATAGTAATATTTTGTTTTTATTATTATTATTATTATAATTTTGGTATTATATTTTTAATTGTTTTCAGATAATATTTCCTTTTCATTGGCAATGCCCTTATATACCCCTGTGCCCTCTTGGCGTTGTCGACCTTTTTAGATGCCCCCAACTCCTTTTTCTTTTGGGTCCTAGATTCTGTTTTTTTTCGATTTTATATGACCCACCTTCTCAAACGTTATTTGTATCACTTAAGATACAGCTGCAATGCCAATGTGGTCGTTTAATGCAAGGTGTCTTGTCATTAAATATTTTGAAAGCTTAAAATAATCCTGAAACTTATCTTTAAACATTATTTCCCTTTCTTTTATTAGTCCTGAAGATAAAAGACATTTGACTGTAAAACTTCTTCCTAAAAAACCAGCACGTGCTTTAAAAGCGTCATTAGATGCGCTTTGTAGTACAATAAAATCTGTTGAATGACCAGTTACAGAACATCATTTTAAAGCCAAATTAATGCTTAGATCAGAATATCGACGTCGATTTCAAGATGAAGAGGAAAGAGGTAAGTAACTAAAATTTAGTTTTTGTATTGAAATATTAGTAAATGAGAATAGTGTTTTCTATATTGCTTTAAATCTTTTCATACAGCAAGAGTTAGAAGTAG
>JABUQX010017676.1:10000-12500 GCA_015478945.1 Trachelipus rathkii
TATATAATATTATTATATATATATATATATATATATATATAGGTATATATTAATTATATATTATATATATATATATATATATATATATAATAATATATATATATATATTATAATTTTATATATATATATTATATATATATATATTATCCCATATTCATATACACATGAATAAAGTACACACCCCACTTCTAGATAACACCTTAATGACATCCTACTACTCATATCCTGTGTGCGGGGGAGAAAGAATTTCCCACATCGTATCGTCCTGCGTGTCGTAGAAGTTCGACTAAGGGCGGTGGTAGTTGGCTTGGCTGCCCACTACCACCTATCTATTGCTAGGAATGCTGAGCATGCCTCGGAGGTGGTCGTGATCGCCGTAAACGACCTCTAATTTTCCGGCGAAATTGTATAAGTCGTATGGGTACATGAATGTCAGAGGAAATAAATGTTGAGGGAGAAGAGGGAGAGGAGGTGATGGAATGTATTTAGAAAGGGCTAAATTTGATTTGCTCGCTTGGACTGAAACAAAGATGAAAGGAAAAAGGTGAAATTGAGTGGTGTGACTGTGAAATGTGTGCGTGCTGTTGGAGAAGAGAATAGAGAGGAAGAGATATGGGGTTGCAATTTTGATGAGTGAACTGTGGTACGAGCTATGGTAAACTTTGATTGTGTGAGTCCTAGAATTCTTAATGTTAAATTTAAGTTGAAAGGTCAAGGTTCATGTGTGGTTGTGACCGTATGGTCCATCTGAGGAAACGTTGAAGAGAGTACGATTTTTTGGGATAATCTGAATTTTGATGTTCTGGATGGGGTGAGTAGGAGCTTCAGATTGATAGTTTTTGGGGGACATGAATGGTTGGATAGGTAATCAAAAAGGGATGGTATAACAGGTGGTTTTTGGGGTGGCGGGGAAAATGAGAATGGTAAGGAAGGGATTGATTTCTGTGAAAGAGAGAGGAGATGTGTGTAAGTAATACTTTCTTAAACACAAGAGTATCCATAAGTATAAACTTAGAGTTGGTGTGTAGAGATGGTATCTAAGTGAAAGTATGATTGATTTAGTGTGGTGAAGAAGGAGATTTGAAGTATGTGTTGGATGTTAAATCAGTGAGGGTTTTAAGGAATGGGATTATCGGATCATCATGTTTTTTGTTCTATGTAAAATTAAAGTTAGTGGGGCTTGGATGGAGAGGAAGGTGATATGAAAGGAAGTTCGAAAAAAATTAAGAAAGTGAGAAATATATAGTTAGCAAGACAATAAGGATAAGTATGTAAGAGCGCTAGCTAGTAAAAAGGTTGAATGTGAACAAGTTGATACTGAAAAAATCTGGGGGCAAAGGAAGCAATTGTTTGTAGTGCAAAGGAAGTATGTTTGGATGTGCTAAAGTAGGAAGTAAAAGTTAACAGTGAAATGGTGGAATGAAGAGGTGATGAAAAGCGTTAAAGTAAAAAAGAAGCGTGGTTGAATGTACTAAAAGCAAATGATGAAGACCAAAAGAAAGATGCTTGGAATTATATAAGGAGGAAAAAAAAGAAATACTAAAAGGTGTATACGTAGGAGAAAACAAGAGGTAAACGAACAGTTTGGAAGGAGGATGAATGGGGAAATAGGGAATAAGGAAGCTCTTCTGGAAGGAAGCGCGAAGGTTAAGAATGAGAATAAGGGAATCTGCTTAGAATAATGAATGGGATGGTGCCTTTGTAACTGATGAAGTAGGTGTGAGGGAGTGTGGAAAGAACACTTCAGAATCTGCACAATATTACAGTAATGAAGAGGTGATAGTGAATGTGTGTGGGTTTTTTGATTGCAAAGAAAGGAATAGGTATTTTTGGGGATGAGGTATTAGTAAGGAGGAGGTATGGGTAGAGTGAAAAAGTTGAGGAATGGTAAATCTGCAGGTATAGATGAAATTACTACTGGTGAATTGATCAAGAACGGAGAGGCGAGATATTATATATATATTTTTGGAAGTTGTGTAATAAAGCGTTTATAGAGGGTATAGTTCCAAGGGATTGGAGGAGAGCGGTAATAGTACCCTTATATAAGGGTAAGGGAGAAAAGGGGAACTGTAGAAATTATAGGGGAATAAGTTTACTGAGTGTTGTAGGGAAGATATACATGGTGAAATTTTTGGTCGAAAGCGTGCGTCGAGTGACTGAAGGAACTGATTGTGAAGACAATGTGCGTTTAGGAGTGGTAGAGGATGTGTGGATCAAATCTTTACATTGAAACAAATGATTGAGAAAATGAGGGAGAAGAAGAATAAATTGTATTTAGGTTTTATGGATTTGCAACAGGCGTATGATAGAGTTAATAGGGAAGCGTTATGGCAGGTGTTAGTGATATATGGTGTTGGTGGTAGGCTTCTGAATGGAATCAAAAGTATGTATGACGATAGTGAAGCGTGTGTAAGAATAAATGGTGTCAATGGTGATTGGTTTAGGATTAATAGCGGAGTTAGACAGGGTTGTGTTATGTCTCCTTGGTTATTTAATTTGT
>JABUQX010017676.1:17500-27500 GCA_015478945.1 Trachelipus rathkii
ATAAAATTACGTCCAAGTTAGTTTCCTTTACAGTTATAATAGAATTCCTTTTTCAAAATTTGCACATCTATTATTTCCATGTACTGTTATTGCTTTCCGTATCCTTTATTAGATCCTGGATTTGTACGTATTAGTGAGAATGTGAAAATTCAGCTGGTTCAAAATTACCTCACCAATGTCGAAAACTACAGTATCACTTGTGAGTTCTCCATTATCCTGTTATTTATTTGGAATTATTATGTCCCTTAATTTGATTAGTTAGCTTAGAACTTTTGAGTAAATGTATGTTCAATCCTTATTAAAAGATATGCTATATTTTATTATTCATGAAGTTTCCAAATAAATAATTCATAAATTTAAAAAAAGTATAAAAGTTTTCTTAAAAAAAGTTTTGTCTTCATCTACATTGAATATTTTTTTCTATTTTGTGCATTTTTATGTGGTTTTGTCTCTGTCGCCGCTTTCGGTGTTACGTAATGTGGCATCAGATAATGGTGATTTTGTCTCTGAAAGTCTGAAAGCGTTCGCATCTCTTTCTCCAATATCCCCTCCAAACCAGAACCAACCACCTCCTCACACCACATTACTTACCTTCTGACATTACTCCATCTTCTTCAGATACTTCCTACTCTTCTCCAACAGCAACTGTAGCTTACGATACTGCACCTTCCTCACCTTTACGATCTCCACCGCCAGTTTCTAATACTTTCCCTTCTCCTTCAACATCCTGTCAAAAACTTTCTTCCGTAACTTCTAGCACAACATGTACCACTACCTCGGTTTCTCATTCCCAAAGTAGTACAACATTTTCGCTCTGCAAATTTTTCTCTTTCTACAACTTTGAAACGATGTCAGTCCATTATTCCACCTAAACCGGACGCTAAACGGAACCTTTCGCCTCGTCACTCTTGCCCATCTGTGCCTATGATGCGAAGTCTTGATTTTTCACAGTCAGACCAGCTGCGGAGGCGCCTAGGAAGCATTGTTCGTTCCTCCACAGCTGGATTGTCAAGTGGTGCTCAGCTTTCTCTACTTGAGACTCATCCACTGTGTAAGTGTTTGCTTTTTGATATTTAGCTTTATTTTATATATATATATATATATATATATATATATAATATATATATAGAGATATATATATATATATCTACTATATATATATATATTATATATATATATATATATTATATATATATATATATATATATAATATTATATATATATTTATATATATATATATATATATATATATATATATATATATAGGCTGGGCTATTCTGGATGTGCTGCGTGCGCTTTGCAGACCCGAAAAAAATTAATAAATAAACATTAAAATTGGCCTATTTATTTATTCAGCTTTATTTATTTTATTTTATTTTTATGGGCAATTTCTTTTTGATATGGATATATTTATGAAGGTTTCCAGCACAGCACATCCAGCTCAGTTCTCATGCTTCGCCACTGATTTTATATATATATATATATAGTATATATATTATTATATATATTATATATATATAATATATATATATATATATATATATATATATATATATATATATATATATATATATATATATATATATATATATATATATATATATATATATATATATATATATTAAATTTGCATCTTAGTAAACTGTAAAAGTTGAAGTTGTCATTTTCTTAATTTTCTAATTTAATATTTATTATAAAAAATTTCAATTGAGATCTTCATAGTATGACTTAGAATTTACCTAGTACGACATTAAGTATCTTTCTCGGGTATAGAAGTTATTAAAAAAATGATTCTAGGTTTTAGTTACCAACACAAATATTTTCAGTATATTGAAATTTGTGAGATTGCATGATGTCTAAAATATTATATTGGAAGCATTTATTTTGAAAAGTTGTAACTTTTAAGTAACTTTTGTACTTGCTATAATGCCAAGTATTGATGTTAGCTGAGAATGCCTTCTTGAGTTTGATATACATTTCGAACCAAAGTAAAATAGCTCACTAAAACTGCAGTGAAATATCTGGCATTTGGATTGAAGTTTATGTAGTAAGAGGCAAATGGAAAATGTCATATATCTCATTGTAGACTGAAAAGATAATAATTCTTTTCAAGAAATAATATTCATAAATCTCTTGTTTTACATTTTTCTTGAAAAAATAAGTATTTTTTTTATTCCCTGCAAGGTTTGGGCTTCTAATATTTGCATAAGTTTTATCCCAATGACATGATGGTATGTAAAAGATCATTGAAGATTACAATGGGATTAAAAAAGGAACTAGTACTAAGATGTTCTGCTTACTTTGCAACATAATTAAGATTAGTTGAGTTAAATGTTAAAGGGAAATAATTCAAATGCCGAATGCTTTTATGGACTATTCAAATCTAAGAAAAAAAGAGAAAGTGAAAGGAATAAAGAAAAGAAAAGCCCCTTGGTGAAGAGATCTATATATATATACTATATATATATATATATATATATATATATATATATTATATATATATATATATATATATATATATATAATATAATATATATATAATATATATATATATATATATATTATATATATATAATAAAAATAATAATAATAATAATAATAATAATAATAATAATAATAATAAAGGGAGCTGTTAAAAAATAGAAATGGTTTTGTAAAACTTAAAAAGAAGGTAGAGTTTTGAAGAATCACATGGAAATGATCGCTCAACGTAGACAGTAAAAGAGGATTGAGTGAAAATGATACTTTTAATTTAACAATAAAGACATTTGAATTTAATAAGGATGAAGGGTTGAAAAATAAGCATTGCTGTCAGCTAAGTCTTTTTGGTGCATTGGAGAGTGAAAATGCTCTTGATACTCTGTATTAAAAGAGGTGAATGAACTGTGAAATGATGA
This sequence comes from Trachelipus rathkii, assembly GCA_015478945.1. NCBI lineage: Eukaryota > Metazoa > Arthropoda > Malacostraca > Isopoda > Trachelipodidae > Trachelipus > Trachelipus rathkii. The sequence continues at coordinate 20,398 of JABUQX010017676.1, forward strand.
TTTTTTTCATGTAATTTTAGTTGGGAAATTCCAAAAAGAAAAAAATTAGACATGCTAGTCAATATGTATCCCATTTATTAACATTTGAATGCGAAATGAGAATTTTTGGCAAAGGTAAGGCTGAATGGTACATTGAGTTTGCTCATTTAATTGAACTGAAAAGTAATAATAATAATAATAATAATTTATTATTATTAGTGGTAGTAGTAGTAGTATTTATTATTATTATTATTATTATTATTATTATTATTATTATTATTATTATTATTATTATTATTATTATTATTATTATTATTATTATTATTATTATTTTCAGTGGTTAACTCTGCAGGCTTGTTGATGACAAGTCCACTTGACAGCTCATATTTAGACCCAGATCGTCCGCAACGTGAACGACCGACTGACTTAGCCGAACACCTATCAGAAACACTCGAGAAGTAAGTTGTGTTAACAATTATTTTGAAAATGTATGCGTGTGTGCTTTTATTATGCAGTGGTTTAATTTCTAGAAGGTAATGATAAGAGGCATGATTATGAATGAATAAACAACGTATATTTGAACATGGTAGATTATAAACAAAATTATTGAATACCCCAAAGCAAATAGTAGAATTTTAATATCATTAAATTGTACTCTAATGGTCTGTCTCGTATATTTAATTAAATTACATACAATTTCTTTTTTTCTTAGTCTGGAAGTTGTAATTTTTAAGTTGTAAGGGTACTTGTAGATATTAAATACAAATGATTTCTTAAAGTAGTAGAATTAACACTAATAATTCATCACATTTCTTTCTTCTCATTACCTTCAAGGCAAAGCTTTTAACTCGAATGTTATTTTCGATTGTTTTATTTTAAATTTTTTTTAACAAGATACGATCAGATCAAGGAACCTTCAATGCCAGTGCCAACTACATTTGATCCTTTCCCCCCGGAACAACAGAAAAAAACAGATAGAGGTCCTCCAGAATATTTGAGGTTAGTTCCTATTCCAATAATTGCTTTGTTATATTAACGCTCTTTGTTGTTGTTGTTTTTTCCGTTGTTGCTCTCTTACGTCAATGAAACTTTTGCGGTTGGACTGTTTCTTATTCTAGGGTCTTAAAGGTGGGTTTGTTTATTGTTTGTAAATCCTTGCTGTTTAGTATGTTTATCTTTTAACCATTAAATTTTTTGCCCTTTTTTTTTTTTTTTTTTTGGCATGATTTTATTTTTCAGATATGCTGTGGTGTTTTTGTATGATATAATTAAAATTCGTTACTTTTTAACTTTGCAGGTTTTTATCTAAAAACTTTGCAGGCATAAGTTAAAAAGCCTACTAAAATGTATTTTTTATTTATTTATTTTTTTTAAATTATTTTTATCTGTGATAAGCGTTACAAGTAATACTTTGCAATTTATATGAAACATTTTCCTCATCCCATGTGAAGTAATATCTTAATAACAGCAATATTTTGAAGACTAGTAAAAATAAACTTTCCTTTTTTATTTCTTTTCAACGTTTTTTGTTTTATTTTGGGCTTTTTCTCCCATTCATTATTTTATTTCATATTTTTATTAAGCATTTTATTTGTTTTTATTGTTAATTTCTTATTGATTTGGAATTTGGGCATTTCGTTCTCAGTCTGCAAGTTACGGGAAAGATGTAAAAAATTATGAAAAAATCTTTCAGTTAGTTTATTCCGCTGAGAAACGGAAAAACGAAGATACTCAAGGTTCAGTCTCATCTTCAATAAGAAAGAAAATTCGAAAGTGTTGCTGAAAAAGTGGAAAAGCCAGACCGACAAAATAAGGAAGAGGAAGAATAAATTGTGACATTTTGAATGTTGTGACGATTGATCTAGATGCTACCAATATTAATGGTTAAATAGGCCTAGGTGTTAGACATTTTTTGTTTCTCGAAATAACGCCGGAGCGTTTGGTCAAACCTTTGGAGAAAGGGAAGTTATTTTGCTGATGAATAAGATTAGAGTAATGTTGGGGAAACTGCTAACACTAATCGATCAACTCGAATGAAACATTAAGAAATGAAGCTGATAGTACTCGAAAACCAATCATGCCGTTTTAAGCGCAGTAAGGCGCCTATTGCACTCCTCAAGAAAGGATCTGTTGATAGCATTAGTGACAAGTAGCAGCGTGGTAGTTGTAGAGTAAAAACAAACAACAGATAACAATCTTCAAAAAGAAAGACTTTGTCTAGCAATTTCTGATTGTAAGAACGACTCTGTGATTGATAGTGATAGTTACCCTCACGCCAATCAACAGAAGCACCTTATGACCTCTAGTTTCTTCTCAAGAATTAGTGAAAGGTAAGTGGTAGACATGAAGTTTTGTCTGGAGATCCTCTTTGGTGCTTTTCATTTCTTGATCATGGTGATAAGAACGATGATAAAAATGAAAGAGAATGCTCCAGCACCGAATTTGTCTCCTGCAACTTCTTCCTAAAACTTTACCTGCTCAAGATCCTAGTTGTTAAGCTCAGTAGAAATAAAAATTCCTCGTAAAGTTTGCCGAAGTAACTTTTCACTAGTAGCAGTAGTTAAGTGTTCGATGATGAATGTCCTAAAGAAACGATCATCCAAAAAGTCAGATTTGGACTCTAAATCCACCCTTCTCAGGAGGAGTTTTTTCGTACTCCTTCAAAATAGCCTTCAAAATACTCCTTGATCATCAGGATTTACGGCCAGATTGAAGATTCTATGATGGCGTCATGGCCCACTCCTTTTAAGTTACCTTTGAGGTAAGTTCGTTTTTAAATAGAATTAAACTGCAAACCCCACCTCAATAATTTTATTATATATATTATTATATAATATAAATATTATATATACGGATGAAATATATTTATATATATATATATTATATATTATATATATTATAATATATATATAATATATAGTTTTGTATACTATATTTTTGATATATATATATATCATATATTGAAAGTTGGAATGGTAAATCTGCAGTATAGATGAAATTTTACTGGTGAAATGATCAAGAACGGAGGCGAGATGGTGATTGATTGATTTGAAAGTTGTGTAATAAAGCCGTTTATGGGAGGGTGTAGTTCGAGGTATTGGAGGAGAGAGTAAATAGTACCCTTATATAATGAGGGTAAGGGGAGATAAGGGGAACTGTAAGTAATTATAGGGGATTAGTTTATGAGTGTTCTATGGAAGATATTGCTGGTATTTTTAGTCAGAAAGAAGTGTGCGTCGAGTGACTGATTGACTGATTGGTGAAGAACAAGGTGCGTTTAGGAGTGATAAGAGAATGTGTGGATCAAATTTTACATTGAAACAAATGACTGAGAAAATAAGGGAGAAGAAGAAGTAAATTGTATTTAGGTTTTATGAACTTGCAACAAGCATATGAAGGATTAATAGGGAAAGCTTAACATGGCAGGTGTTTAGTAATACTATGGTGTTGGTGTAGGTCTTCTGAATGGAATCAAAAGTATGTATGACGATAGGAAGCGTGTGTAAGAGAATAAATGGTGTCCAAAAGTGATTGGTTTATATAATAGCGGAGTGAGGCGGATGTGTTATGTTCCCTTGGTTATTTCATTTGTATATGATGGGGTTATGAAAGAATTGAGAGGGAGTGGCAGGAAATGGTGTTAATGATGGAGAAGAATGGAGTGAGTGGAGGGTGCCCTACATATTTATATGCGGATGTTTGGTTTTGGTGTGGTGATCTGAAGAGAGTTTGAGAGATAGGGATTTATTTGGCAGGGTGTGTAAAGGAGGGTTTGAAAGTTAACTTAGATAAGAGTAAGAATTAGTGGTTTGTGAGTAAGGATACGTCCTCGTGTAAAGTTATTAGAATGTGAGCAGCTGAAGCAAGTGTCTGAGTTTTATATATTTAGGATATATGTTGGATGAACAGGGAACGGATATGCAGAGTGTAATAAATAGGAAAGTTGTGAATGGCAGGAGGTGGGTGGTGCAATTAAATCGTTTGTGGATTAAAGGGACTAGTCTTGAGTGCGCTAGGTCTTACATGAGGGTAAATGTTGTTACCTGTGTTAATGTTTGTAGTGAAACTATGGTCTGGATAAGAAGTATAGGTCTAAAGTTCAATGTGTTCAGATGGACAATCTTAGAGGCGTGTTAGGTGTGAAAAGAATTGAATAAAATGAGGAATGAACGTATTAGACGGTTGTGTGTGGTGTGAAGAAAGGGTAAATGAGAGAATAAATGAAAGTAACGTTGAGATGGTTTGGTCATGTGGAAGGATAAATGACAAGTTCGTTGGTTAAGACGGATGTATAGTCCAGAGGAGTGTGTTGGGAACGACCGGCTGGGAGACCGAAGAAAAAGTGATTGAGTCAGTAAAGCGAATGTCTGAAGGAGAGCAATGTGGTTTGGTAGAGGCGAGAATAAGTGCATAATAGGAGATGAATGGGGGGGGTTGTGAGGGTATGGTTGTGGGCCCGCCTGGGCCAGGGGATGAACCCTACCTTGATGATAATGCCATAGTGAGGGTCCGTCGTAGTCCCTTGAAGTTTTAGGGTGGATTTCTGACTGCGACGAGTTCTCACTAATAGGTTAGAGGGGGCGGTAAGGCTGGGCTTTCTTATCGACTTGTGTCATTTTCTTCTACTACTTCTCTTTTCCGATGCATGTCAAGCACACTTCCCTCCCGAGCCTTGGGAAAAAAAGGAGATAATGATGATACTATATATATATAATCTATATATATTATATAATATATATACTATATATTATATATATATATATATATATATATATATATATATAATATATATAATTATATATATATATATATATATATATATATATATATATATATATTATATATATATATATATATATATATATATATCGATCAGGTTTGTCTTTAGGGTAGCTAGTTGTTATTTTTAGTTCTGATTGGCCCAAATCAGTCGGGAACCCTACAGCTTATTATGGTGTCCAAATGATAGAAAATGATCGTAGTTAATTAAAATTTAAACGGTTTTAATGACATCATTGACATATTTTGAATAATTATTTGGTGGTTAAAAAATATTACCTTGTTAAGGCTAATTAATAAGGATGGTATTTCGTGTTTCTTCTTTCAAGATCAATTTGGAATATTCTTTTCTATCTTACAAATCTCTTGGTCAATTGTCTCCTTCGGAAAAAATATGTAGATTCTTACAGGATGATATATATCCAAGATTTTTTGACAGGATATGGTTAGGGTCATTGCTTGCTAAATACCCTTCCTTTGGGTTTCTACAATTTCGTTGGATTGCTCATCCATAGTTTCTTTTCAAATTATTTATTCCCCTTATGGCAGCCATTGGTGGAGAGAGAACCACCACCACCACTACTTTTTTTTTTTTTTTTTTTTTTTTTTTTTTTTTTTTTTTTTTTTTTTTTTTTTTTTTGCCAAGAGTGTTGTTCCCCAAAGCTCTTTTTCAGTTTTTTTTAATGGTCATGCTAGCTGCTGCTCCATTCCAACGCACTCCACCCTTACGAAGTAGACTCTGCTATCTTCCATTAATATCATTAATATTATATCGGTATTTGCCTTGAAAATTGCATTTCAGCATTAGCAGTCTTGTCGGATTCTATTTTTGCTGACCTGAATAGGACCTCTCAGTGTGATTGTCTCATGAAATTACACGCTTTTAAAGTAATTTATCTTCCTTACCTATTTTTAAAAATAGCTACAAACTTATTTGCGGTCTCTGGGGTGAATGATAAAAATATTATTCACGGTGCTAACAAAAAAGAATAGTACTCGAAAAACCTTAAATCGCTTCTCTGCTAGGCTAATTGCAATGAAATGGTAATTTTATTCATGGGGAGTGTAGTTTTGACCACTTTATAGTTACAACCGCTGTTAAAAGTTCTCAACCCTGCTCTCAAGGTTCCCATAGATAAGATTGGTGCACCTTTTTCCTAAATATTTCATAATGTTGAAAGATATATCGATAATGCCAAACTGTGACAGCCAAGGCCCTATATTTTTAAGACAAACATATGTGCTTTCTCCTTTCTTTGGGGAAATGCGATGACAGGGCGCTCTAGGAAGTTTTCTTCTCATTAACTGCAAAATGATTGGTGTTGAGATAAAAAATCATTTTTCCAAGTGGTTTTTTTTCTTGCCTGTTTTTCCCTTTCAGTACAGCCCCTCTTACTTTTTAAGTAAAGTTTATGCAAACTTTGGCTTTTGTCGTCGTACTTAGTTTGGAGGCCGTTGGTTTTTTCTTGTTCTTTACTTTTAAAAAATGTTATGTATCTAACTTAATAAATTTCTTACTTTTCATTTTATAATATAGAAAAGTTTCATATGGTTTCAACTTAATATAAAAATTAATTATACTGTATTGAGATTAGTGTAATTCACTATGTCGTGATTGTAATTAAATATTACCGAAAATCTCTTGCTGATGCCAATTTTTGTGTCTGTTCAGGTAGCCAGGTCGAAGGGTTGAACCCTAGCCTCGCTCGGTGGGAAAACTACAATCCTTAAGCGAGAGAAAAGACTCGCTTTAATCCATTTAGCTTCCGTGAATATATATATATATATATATATATATATATATATATATATATATATATCTATATATATATATATATATATATATATATTATAATTATATATTTTATATATATATATATATATATATATTATATATATATATATTATATATATATATATATATATATATATATATATATATATATATATATATATATATATAAATATATATATATATATATATTAAATGCCAGTTAATCTTTTAAAACATAAACATACGATTTGCTCATTTCTGAGAACTGTATATTATAAAGTAAATTTGGGCCATGCGCTAGTTTGTTTAAATTGCTTGTATTAATAGATACATTCCTTTTGCATGTTAATGTACCACCACACAAATGAAAAAACTTAAATAAAAGTCTTCCATCTTTGTGCATATGTAGACCATTACTGTATTCTTTATTGCACTTTTTACCCTTTACATAACTCATAGGGCCTTTTTTTTAAGTTGATTTAGATCACATTGTCTTAGATGTTAGTTTAAATATTGCAGTGGCTCAAATACCCTTGAACTTGCATCTTCAGTCGCTTCTCAAGGATTTCGC
>JABUQX010017676.1:32500-35000 GCA_015478945.1 Trachelipus rathkii
GCTGGTATTTTGATTGAAAGAGTGAATCGAGTGACTGAGTGGTTGATTGATTGCTGAAGAACAAGGTGCATTTGGAAGTGGTAGAGGATATGTAAATCAAATTTTTATATTGAAGCAAATGAGTGAGGAAATGAGAGAGAAAAGGAAACTGTATTTTAGGTTTTATGAACTTGAAACAGGCGTATGACAGGATTAATAGGGAAGCTCTGTGACAGTTGTTAATGATATGGTGTTGGTGTTAGGCTTCTGAATGGAATTAAAAGTGAGTATGTACGAATAAATGGAGTGGAGAATGGATAGTTTAAAATTAATAGCAGAGTGAGGCAGGGATGTATGTTTCCTTGGCTATTGAATTTACATATGGATGGGGTGATGAAAAAATTTATGGTAGGGTTGGCAGGGGAGAGTGTTAGAATGATGGAAATGATAGAAAGTGGAGTGTAGCATGCTTATTATTGTACACAGATGATTTGATTTTGTGTGGTGAATCTGAAATAAGTTTAAGACTGGTAAAGAGGTTTGTCTGGGTATGCAAAAGGAGGAGTCTGAAAGTAAATGTAGTTTAGAACAAGCATTGGATGAGGAGATTCCGGAGTGGGAAATCGTGATGGATGGTAGGCACCTGGATCAAGTATCTTAGTTTAAATATTTAGGCTTTATGTTGGATGAAAAGGCAGCGGATGACGCTGAATGTAGTTGGAAAGTTGTGTGGTAGGAAGGTGGCTGGTGCAATTAAATCTTTGGGAGATGCAACGATACGAAGTCTTCAGTGTATTTGAGTTTTCTATGATGGTATGTTGTCACTAGTGTTAATATACAGTAGTTAGACTATGGTGTGGAATAAGTGGTAAATATCTTATTTTGCAGTCTGATCAGTTGGATAATCTTAGGGGCTTGTTAGGTGAGAGTGAAATTGATAAAATGATGAATGAATAAGAAGATTATTTGGCCATTTGGAAAGGATGGATAGTTGTCGATTGTTTAAGCATTTGCGTTGTGGTGTGTGTGTGTGTGTCTGGAAGCGACCATCTGGGAGATCGAGAAAACTCATTTGTGACTAACATTGTAATTTCGTTCAAAGATATGATTTCTGCTCTTTGGGCTTAATACTAGGAAGGCATATAATATTAACAGAATCCCTCCGGTGGTTCTTAAATCTTATGCTTCTACTCTGCCTTGGTAAACTGTTTTATCTTTGCCATTCATCTTCGATCTTTACTTTCTACTGGGAAAGTATGCACTCTTTTAACATGTGCTTAAAAAAAAGGGGGAAACCTCACTACCCCTAACTATCGTTCCATCACTTTAAACAATGTACATATCAAAGTTTTCCAGTCTATCCTTAATGGAGACATTTGGAGACCTCTTTAATGGCTTCCGTAAGGAGTGCTCTTCTGGCGATCTCTCTCTCTCTCTCCTTCTATTCGACTCTTGCTCCTTTGCATTTTTGGAGTTTAGTATATCTTCTATTGTATCTCTGAATATATTAGACTATTTCAATGACTGTGTCTCTGTTGCTGCGACTGTTAAGCTGAAGCTGAAAAGAGTTCCTAAGAAAATACTATTCTAATGCTATAGTTAGCATTACTAAAAAAAAGATGATGATATAAAGACTAGATACATTGTCGTTGTAGTGAAAAAATAAATATGAAGCTACCGGAGATGAATTATGCGAAGAAAAAAAAAGCCATTGATGACCAAAAACATTCTCAACATGACGAATGAAAGAATAATTTGAAGATGAAAATAATGAAAGGTATAAAATCATAAATAGATTGTAATGAGGGGTAAAGGGAGCTTAGATAATTTTTAAAGAATAGATCAGCCAATGTTGCACAAATAGGTGTCTGAGCTAACCAACAGAAAAATGGATAAGCAAGCAAATCCAATAAAAAAAAAGGTTTGGAAAATGATGATAATGTTGAAATATTTGGTTATGGAGAGATGAATTGAGTACTTCAATAATATACAGATGATAAACCAGAGTTCTTGAAACGTTCACTACAACACAGAAGGAAAAAGTAGCTGCTGCCGCCAGTAATTTTGAATTGAGAAGAGCTACAGGTAAGAATGGAATTGCAGTTAGAAGCTTGAAGGCTTCTGGGAGAATTTGCTCTGAAGAGAAGGTTTAGGTCTAGCAGTAACAAATATGACCAATGAGTCTGGAGATGTAACTGAACAAATATGTAAATCAGAATTCATTGTTATACAAATATGTAGTTTTAAGGTTCTGTGTTTTTAAAAGCATTTTACTTAGCATATTGAAGATCCGCATCCGCGGATGTTCAGATTCTTACTTACGCGACACGCGCGCACCTACACGCATTATATATATATATATATATATATATATATATATATATATTATATATATATATATATATATATATAATATACTATATATATATATATATATATATATATATATATATATATATATATATATATATATATTATATATATATAATTTAAAAATTGGTTAACTATCATCATCAATATA
>JABUQX010017676.1:40000-47500 GCA_015478945.1 Trachelipus rathkii
ATATTCAATTATCTTATTATTTCATTAAGTATAATAATGAAACAATTTTACAATAAATGGCTGCTGATTAATAAATTTCTTATGATTTAGTTCTCAACAATATACAGATAACACGTTTCTGTTTATTTGTTAATAATTGCTTTATTAACTATGCAGATCAGAACCTGTTAGAAACACCAAAACACGTACCTTACAAAAAGAACAGGAAAAGTCCAAGTGCAAAGTCTTCCAGTGATGATATTATTGCTCATATTTTAGAAAAGGTAAGATTAATTTTATTATATTTTTTTTTTTATATTTTCGATGTTTTATTATATACTATTTACAAGAAAATTCGTAATATTATTGTAATACTTATTGAATATACCATACACTACACACTAGTGGTTTGCTTTTCTTGCAGGGGAAGCGCCTTGAACCAATAACGGTACCTTATTTAAGCCCTTTGGTTCTTCGGAAAGAACTGGAAACTATGCTCGGTCATGATGGAGATTTGTATCTAACTCAACCTTCTTTTCCAGACCATCATCCTATTTTATACTGGAATATGGTAAGCGTCTTTGTATTTTTCTTTCTTTATCTTCTCCACGGATCCCCACATATTGGGGGTGTGTACCCTTACGTGCGAGCTCGCCGCAGTCAAAATCCACCCTAGAGCATTACAACATGGTGACAGACCTCCCACTCACACTAGAGCTTTACAACATCGTGACAGAGACCCCTCACTCACATCTGGTCAGTGTCAAGGTTTATCCCCTGGACAACCATGCCCCCTCGCATAACTACGCCATTCTTCTCGCTTCTGCTAAGTTCACATTTCTTTCCTTCAGGCACTCTTTTACGGACTCAATCCACTTTTATTTAGGTCTCCCAGCCGGTCCATTCCCAACACACTCCCCACTTTACATCCACTTAACCAACCTACTATCATTCATCCTTTCCAAATGACCAAACCATCTTAATATACTCATTTATTTCTCTCATTCACACCACACAGCTCCCTAACACGCTCATTGCTAATTTTATTAATTCTTCTCACACCTGACACGTCTCTAACAGACTGCTCCTTAGATCTGTACCACTCATTCCACACAAGTTTCCCTATTATGCTTTAATACCGGTAATAACATACCCTCATGCAGAACCCTAGTGCACTCAAGATTTAGTCCCCTTCCCCAAAGATTTAGTTTCATCCCATCTTCCTACCACTCATAACTTTTCTCTTCTGCACTCTGCATCGTTCGTTCTCTTTTCATCCAACATATAGCCTAAGTATTTAATGTCTCATACTTGTTCCAGTTACGTACCATCCAACAGGATTTCACACTGCGGACTCTCCTCACCAACCACCATCACCTTACTATTATAATAGTAAGGTGATGGTGGTTGGTGAGGAGAGTCCGCAGTGTGAAATCATGTTGGGTGGTACGCAACTGGAACTGTATCTGACATTAAAGTTTGAAAGGGTTTGAAAGTAAATGTAGATAATTATCTACATTTACTTTCAAATCCCCTCTACCAAGTTTTCAATTTTTCTTCAGATTCGCCACACAAAATCATATCATCTGCTTACAATAAGCAGGTCATGCTTCACTCTCCTCCATTCTTTATCGGTCAATCAAATACCCATAGAGACGTAACACATCCCTGCCTCACTCCACTATTAATATTAAACCATTTACTCCACTTTATTTATTCTTATACACGTTGCGCTATCAACACACATACTTTTGGTTCCATTCAGAAGCCTACCACCAATACCATATATCATATATGCCTGCCACAGAACTTTCCTATTAACCCTGTCATACGCCTGTTGCAAGTCCATAAAACCTAAATACAGTTTGTTCTTCTCATTTTCTTACTCATTTGCTTAAATGTAAAATTTGATCCACACATCCTCTACCACTTCTGAATGCACCTCATTCTTCAACAATAAGCCCCTCAACCTGCACCTCATTCTTCAACAATAAGCCCCTCAGTTACTCGACGCACTCTTTCAATCAAAATACCAGCATATATCTTCCCTACAATACTCAATAAACTAATTCCCCTATAGATTCTACAGTTCTCTTATCACCCTTACCCTTATAGAAGAGCATTACTATCCTTCGGAGCTACACACTCCACAAGCGCTTTGTTATACAACTTCCATATTCAATCAGTCAAAATCTCGCCTCCATTCTATTATCATTTCACCAGTAATTTCATCTATACCTGCTGATTTACCAATATTCCACTTCCTCACTCTGCATATTACCTCCTCCCTACTAATTACCTCATCCCCAAAATACCTACCTTTTCTTACACCATCAAGCTTACAATTTACATTGATCATTGCCAATGTTATACAGATTTTCGCATTGTTCCCTCCACACTCCCCACCCATCTCATTACTCGTGAAAACTCTATCCCTATTAATTATTTTATGAAGATTCCCCTTTACTCTCTTTCTTAACCTTTCTTACTTCCTTCCAGAACAGCTTCTTATTTCCTTGTAAGTCTCCATTCATCCCCCTTTCATACTTTTAATTTACCTCCTTTTTTTCTCCAACTTGTGCAACTTTTTAGCCTTCCTCTTTTCTTTCCTATATATTTCCATACACCTTTCTTTCGAAACCTCATCAGTGGCTTTTAGCACATTCAACTATACCTCTTTTTTACCTTTTACCGCTTGCATCATCTCCTCATACCACCATTCACTATTGACATTCTTATTTCCTACTTTAGTACATCCACATCTCTTGCACTACCAACAAACGCTCCCTTCATTTGTGTTCAGATTTGTATAGTTTCATCTTGTTCATATCCAATTGACTTATTTACAAATGCTCTCACACACTTTTTCGTATAACCTCCAAAAAATTGATCAGCGAGAGTAATCCGACTTTTGTCACCAGACTTTGAACAGGTTGTTTTGAATCATGGAAATAAGTTACTGACCCATTTCATAAGGAAATAAATTGTGGCATTCTTATTTTTTTATAACTTTTTTTTTGTTTTTTAATACACAGAAACGTTAATGTTTGCATTCTTGTCCATCTATATTCAAGGTAATTTTTATTTAAAGACTAATTCTTTAAAATGCTGATCATAAATGAGGTGGTTAGAAGCTTAGGGGTGTAAGAAAAAAGAAATACTTTTTTGTGAAAATTAAATTGAAAGTTGATGTTGCCCTGAAAAGTATATGATTATTATAAATTAAAACTGGCAATGTACATTAGAGATAAACTTTACCATTTATATCTCTTTCCCTACAAGCAATTTAGTGCTTGATATGCCCTTCATTAAACATTTAAGTTTTTACATATTTGTCACATACACAAATCTCTTTGTTGATGATGATGATGATTTTTTTTAACATTCGTCGCTTATACCCCTTTACTTATGATCTCGATTTTTATATCTATTAATATGGGTGATGAAATTATTTCATTCTTGATTTCAGTTATGGTATTTCAGTCGCTTACGATTGCCGAGTCATTTATCAGGACTTTGCCTTCCTTCACTAAGCATCCTTAAAGATAAAGTGATTCATGAATCATGGAAAGAAGCAGATTGGCGTAATGTGTTTGTTCGATGCCTTTGGGATAACACTTCATACCATCAAGAAGTAAGTCTTTTGTTTTAAATATTTTATTTAGAAATGTTCCTCAAGAACAAATTAGGATTTAGCCAAACTTTTGCGTTTTCATAAGGTCCGCTTCACACCAAACAAATCCGAACATAATAAAGATCTTTTTCTATACTATGTCTGGATTGAGTCGAATTGATTTAGATCCCATTAGTGTGAATGGCGGGAAAACCATCTTATTATTTACGGGAGAACTTAATCGAATCTTCATCAGTTAGTTTTTTGTTGCTTTAGATTGATTCAAATTCGGAAAATACCATACAAAACCACTTAGTGATTGTTGAAGATCTAAACTAGTAGCTGCAACTATCTTAAAATGTTTGATAGTTTTGATATCCTTTCCTTTTATAAATTACAGTTGGGTTCACCACTATATATGCAATGGAAAGAGAATTACAATCCATCTACTCTTGTTAAAGCTCTAACACCGCCAAGAGCTAAAACTTCGAAGGAGTGAGTATTTTATTTATTTTTTTATTTTATGGCATTACCAATTTTACTGAAGAAAAATTTTTGTTAACTGAAGATAAATTAATTTCATTACAGTTGAATTAGTATTAAGAAACATTGCAGAAACACTATACAATTAACACACAATACACTATAAAATTAATAGACCATTGGTTATAAACAATAAATATTTAGATGATTCTTTAGATAAAAAAAAAAATTAGATAAATATTACAATGTGAATCACTTCAATATGTTATTATTCTAAAATATTAATGCAAAATTTTAAATCATGAAATTGGCAATACTTATGCATAATTTCGAATTATGAAATCTCAAAAGCACCAGTCGGTACAAAACGTTATAAAACAATTGCCATCTAAAATATAAATATATACTGTCTAAAATACCAATTTTTATAAATTAAAAGAAATAGAAAATAGAAAAATGTAAATACCAAAATACTGTTAAAATTCAGAATCAGTATATTTTATAATTTTAATCTGATTCTACATTTTGGTTAACGCTTAAAATAAAATCCGAAGTTTACTCTAAATTATAAAACTATTAAAATGTTTAAAAATTTACTCTTAACCAAAAATTATTACACAATTCAGATTATTGAAGTTAAATTATGTAACTTTTTCAACTACAATATCAAGTTATAATATATACGAGATAAAAATCAAAATTCCATAAATCTAGAAAAATTTATCGAATGAAACCATCACGAGTCATAAATGTTAAAAAAATTATTTTGAAAACCTATATTTTATTGATTTATTTATTTATTTATTTGTGTATTTAATTTCTTAATACTTAATCACATAAGAAGCACCACTTGTATTATTTCATACACAGGAATGATCAGAGATGCAATCGGTTTTTTTTTTTTTTTTAATTTTATTTCTGGTCGGTATTTGATTGAACGCACTATAAGAGTACGGTTAAGTGGTTTGTTGAAGTGATGGTATCAGCTCGATGTGTGTAGGTTTGTTAGATGGTGAGCAGCTGGAGCAAGTGGCCTTGAGTTTAAATATTTAGGGGTGTGTCGGATGCAGAAGGAGTAAACGGGATGATATACGCAGAGCTTAGTAGGCAAAGGTGGAAGGGTGTACGACAGGTCTGCTGGTGCAAATTAACATCGTTCGTGAATACGTAACACTAGGACTCACGTTGTGTGCTTAGGGTCTTACATGAAGGGTATTTTTGTTACATTGTGTTATTGTATGGTGGAGTGAGTACTATGGTTCGGTTACAAGAATTCATACACGGATTTTAACCTTATTCCAAGTCCAATGTGTCTTCATTGTTTACATAATGGATAATCCCTTACCTGGGAGCATGCGGCCTGTTTATAGATAGAACTCTTAATACAAATAACCAAGGAATGAACCTTATTAGAGAGTTGTGTGGTGTGAAGAAAGGGGTAACTTGACGATGAAAAATGAAAGTTAAATCGGTTGAGATGGTTTGGTAATCGTTTGGAAAGAATGAATGATAGTCGGTTGGGTTAAAGCGGAATGTATATTTGGGGGTGGTGAAAGCTAGTGTTCGGGACACCGACCGGGTCTGGGAAGGACGAAGAGAAAGTGGCTATCGAGTCGGTGAACCGAAATGTTTCTGAAGGAGAGAAATGTGTATAGTTTGGCAGAGGCGAGAATAAAAGGTGCATAATATAGGAGAGAATGGCGGGTTTTTGTATGGGGATCTAGGGTTGTTGCGCCCACCTTGGGCTCTCAGGGGGGATGAACCCGTACATTGACGATTTACCATAGTGAGAGCCCATCTGGCGCGTCCCATGCAAGCTCTAGGGGAATGTTCTGTCTTGACGAGTTTTCACTAACTTAATGGTACAAGGAGGGGTGAGCGGTAAGGCTGGGCTCTCGTCTTTTTCGACATTTGCATACTCCCTACTTGCCTTTTCCTTTTCCGATGCGTGTAGCTCAACCTTACTCCAGTTTCAGCGCACACACGCTGGTAAGAAAGAAAGAAAAAAAAATCAAAAATTCCATAAATCTAGAAAAAGTCTAAAAAAAAATTTAATCATCGAACGATGTCCATAAATTTAAAAATAAGTATATGATAAATACTTATATTTATTGATTTATCTTATTTTATTTATTGTGTATTCTAAATTTCTTTTACATAATTAATATGCAGCAATAAGAAAGGACAATTTTTAGTGATTCTATGTTAATAGAAATAAACTTGGTTTTTATTTTTTCTATCTTTTTTTTAAGAGCTTCTATTTCTGGCGATTTATTTGATTGATACAATGCACCGTACTAAAGTAATGACATCTTCTTCAAATCATTTTCTTGATGCCGGAATTTGAATTTTGAATCAAACACCATAAAACAACGAACTTGCCAAATCATATCCCAACATCTTCAAATAATAAAATTTATAAAACTACTACTTTTTTGTAGCATAAAAAAAAAAAAAAAAAAATTAAAAAAAAAAAATTCCTCAATTAGATATAGTTTTTATTTTTTGTTGTTGGATCATAGATGAATGATACATCAAAAGACAGATATGGCCCATTCATTTTTTAAAAAAAAATGATTTTTTTTTTAAAACTAGAAATGACAAATAATAATAATAATAATAATAATAATAATAATAATAATATAGAGTGATCAACATCTCTTCTCTAGACCATTTTACATTATTGTATCACATTCTTTCTTTATATATTAAATCTTATTTACCTAATTAATATAACTAGATATTTCTGATGCCAAAATAAATTTATTTTAAGTAGTGATAAGACGATGCCAAAATAATTTTAGATTCTGATGCCAATTCAGATACAGAAATTCCAAAGTTTTTGATGCCGATTCCCCCAAAAATTACCTATTCATCGATTTTCGATGCCGATTAATATTCAACGTGGTATGGCAAAATAATGATCCAATTCGGATTCTAACAAAAAAAAAAAACTTTCCGACTGCAATGCAGATTCTTCCGATTCCTATTCATCGTCTCATCACTAATTTTAGCTATACATATAAGATAAAAATTATTATTGTTTCTATGCAAATGTAAAAGTAAAACTAGCCATTTTTTTCAGTGTATTAGAAAGTTTCTTAACGCTTCTACATGTTAATCAAGTGGATCGTTGTGTGGATTTGTTGGTTCAGTCTTTGAAGAAGCGTCCAGCAGAGTTAAAATATAATCATTTTCCTGTTTACCGGGATTTATTGTTTTTTGCTTTAACCGCTCTACCTAGAGACGATATTAATATAAGTAAGTATTATGCCTTGTTGATTTTGTCTTTAGAAGTTTCTATTGTAGTGTTTTTGTTACTTTATTTCGTAGTTAATATTATTGTTATGAATTTTAAATATTTGGTTATTAGTTAATCATGAATATGTTGATAATGTTCCTTTTTTTTTTACATGACATATCAC
>JABUQX010017676.1:52500-72308 GCA_015478945.1 Trachelipus rathkii
ATTCTCTGAAGAGTTTGTCCTGGAGGAGATGTTTTAGTCAAAATTTGTTTTGAAGATACAGGTCAATGAGTTTTTAGGAATTTGTTTTTGGTGTTTCAGTTAAATTTACTTAGATTTCTAATAATAATACAAAGGCTTTTAATAGGTAGATATATTTTATGTAAGATCATTAAGGTTTATATTTGTTATTCAATCTATCTAGATTGAATTTGGTACAACCAGCCTTATGGTACAACAAGCTTGGTTGTTATGGCCTCCTCCACAAATGTGAACCACGACAGTTTCGGTGGTGAGAATTATTTCTAAATACTTGCAGATAATTTCACGTTACTACTTAAAACATTTTATGGATATTTTTTTTATGTACAAGGTCAAACAATTTAATAGACTTTCATTACTTATGACTATAATCTTAAAGTTTCAGAGAATATTTTTAACCAATATTAATACATTGTTTTCTTTAAGATGAAAAAGTGAGACTTAAAGAAATGCTATCCTTTATTTTGTTGAATTTTATCTACTAGTAAATATGATTACTATTAACAGATTTTTACTAAGTCTTATGAATACCGAAATTTTTGTTAGGGTTGGAAGAATGTATAGTTTTTGTTTCATATTAACTTGTATTGAGGATTGAAAATGCGGTGGTAGTGGTATTTGAATTGAATGGTGTTATTAAGTTTGGTAAAATTAAAATACTTTTATTCAAAATCAAGTAAACTACATATTAGAGATAAAAAATTAGACATTTAGAAAATACGCATAAATTATTTAATAATAGTATATTGAAGGGAGATATAAAGTATGTGTGGTTGTTGATTCGATGTCTCTAATCTGAACTTCGTAAAGGTCACAAGGACCAATAACATAAAGGCAAGCTCCATCTTTTTTTTTCTTTTTTAAATGTTCTCGTGTAATTCCTTGGTTAAATTTTGCTAATATTTTTGAACAGGAGTACATATTAGGCTATAAATAAGGTGGCAGCTGTACATTCTTAATTTTGTTGATGTGGTCCATTATATTGAAAGTAATATTTTAGTAGTTTCCTCGGATATTTCACTAATGATATATATATATATAATATATATATATATATATAATATATATATATATATAATATAATGATATATATATATATATATATATAATATTATATATATATTATATATAACTATAGTATTATAAATATTATATATATTATATTTATAATATATATATATGATATATTATATATATTATATTATATATATAGTATAATCATAATATATAGTATATAGTATATATATATAGTATATATATAATATATATGATATATATATATATATATATATATATATACTAGTCTACTTTCGAAACTGTGTAGTTGAGTATTATTCAAATATGTGCCTTTAATTAATATTAACATGTTAAAAGTAACATGTACATCTTCTCCTTCCTATTCACATCTTGTTAATATCAATTTATAATAAAGCTTTTTTTTTTTTTTAGTTTAATAAGGTTTATTAAGTAATCGTCCAGAACTTTTTAGTGAATCCATTTCGTAAGTTGATTCTATTCGTTCTTTAACACTTTAGCGACTTCTTTATTGATATTTTGAGGCTGATGATTATTAATTTATTTATTATTATGATTATTATTACTATGTATTATTATTAATTTATCTATATCATCATTAATTTATTTATTTATTATTTATTATTATTTATTGTATATTTACTTTTTGACGGAAATTTGAAACGCGATTTTGTTATTTATATTAAAAAGAACAAAATAAATTATATTGATCACGGTTCTTTTATCTTTTAACCTTTTCTTTAATATATATATATGATATATTAATATATATATTATAATATATATATAATATATAGTATATTATATATTATATATGATATATATAAATATTTATATATATATATATGATATATATAAGTATAATATATAATATATATATATATATTATATATATATCACTTTACTCTTTTTTCCCCCAAGACTGAGGGGTTAAGCGCGCGTGACATCACCGTGAAAGCCGATGTTAGTAGAAGAAGTATGAACATAATCAATAAAGCAGAAGCCCAAGCCTACCGCCGCCTCTTATACCTATTATATGAGAACTCGTCCCGCAGTCAGATATATCCAACACTAGTAGCATTTCAACGGACGTTGGCGATGGAATCGTCTCACTATGGCATCTCGCTAATGGTGGTGTCATGCCCTTGGCCCTCGTGGCTCAAAGCCCATACGCCCCTTTGCAAAAAGCCCGCTATCACATCCTAATTACACCTTTCTTCTCCGGTCTCTGCCAAACTCGTATTTCTCTCCTCCAGGCATTCCTTTACTGACTCAATCCACTTTTTCTTCGGTCTCTCCAGCTTGTACCGCAAGTCAACTTCATTCAAAATTGCAACCCTTCTCGTCCTCTCATTCTTTCCACACCAGCACACAGCACACCAGCACACTGACACACCAACATCCCACTGCTTTTTCAATTCGTTTCTTTCATCTTTGTTCAGTCACAGCGAGGCGAGCAAATCAAATTGCCCTTTCTAAATACAATCCATCACCTCTCTCCTCTTTATCTCATACATTTATTCCTGCTGAATTTCATATGCAATTCCCAAATTATTCATGCATATTTCGTCGAAGATTAAAGAAGGCCGTTTACGCATCACAACGACGACCACTCTTCACGAGGCTGCATTTAGAGCATTCTGGCAAGAGAATAAACAAGTTAAGTGAGGCAGCCAACCCAACTACCACCGTCCCTTAGTCACCTTATACGACACGCAGGACATATGATGTGGCAATTCTTTCTCCCCCACACATAGGATAGTAAGCAGTACGGATGTCTGGTAAGATGTTGTGTGAACGAGGGTGTGGACGTTAAGTTGTCTATATGATATGACGGATAAATGGAAAATAAAGGTCAGTAGATGTTTTGCCTGAGGTGATAGTGTGTGAAGAATTATGACGCAAAAAGAGAAGAGCATATATAGAGGTATTTTCATTCGCTTTGAGTATGCGTATAGTCTCTCTCCTATATATATTATTTATATATTATATATATAGTATATATATATATATTTATATATATATATATATATATATATACTATATATATATATATATATATCATAATCTATATTATAAGACAGGGTGTCCCCAAAAAAAAAAATGTTAACTAACATTGACTGCTTTTGGTTTTTTCAGTTGTAACTCACTGTAACAGAATGCAGATATCAACTTAGCTTTGAAGAGGGAAAGTTTGTCCTTAAATGCTATTTGGACCTACGCGAAAACGCCACGGAAATAAGTTCAGAAGGGTCGACTAACCGCCACCGATCACGCCAGACTATTGCCCGCATCAGAGAAAAATTTTGGGCAAGGATGGAACCTGTTATCACAACGACTGCAAGCAAGAAACATAACACCAAGCCTGCAAAGAGAGAGCAAGGTACAGGAACCCTTATCCGATCCCCATAGAAATCTCTACGTACAAACGGCTCGGGAGACATACATTCTCTAAAAGATAGCTTCCTCCATTTTTTAGGCATCTTGTATCTTCTGTGAAATGGTATATTACAAGACATTCCTATGCTCTCAAGTGGAGACGATCCGGACCGGAGACTTCAATTTGTGAATGGTACCTACAATTAGACATATGTGCAGAGATGCAGGTTTCACACACATTGTCTGCAGCGATGAGCCGACCTTTAATTAAATTGCTCGATTAATCGCCATAATTTGACCTACTGGTCCGCTATAACACCCATGTTAAAGCCTGAACAACCACCATTTAAACTCTACCAGAAGGTAACTGTGTGTGTGTGGGATTTCAGCATTGGGCATCAAGGACCGTTTTTTAACGGAGCGGTAGATGGGGACATGTACTTAACTTTGCTGCAGGAGTCGGCTACGGTCCACACATTTGACGGTAGTTTGGTGATAACGACGTTGAATTTTACTTCAGCAAGATGGAGCCACCTCCACACTACCATCACGATGTAAGAGCTCACCTCGATGCAGCATTTCCAAACACATGGATTGGACGAAGTGGTAGTATTGAATACCCTGCGCGTTCATCAGATCTCACGTCAATGAACTTCATTTTATGGGGCTACCTCAAGGACAGAGTTTTATCGTCAAGAACACGAAGAACGATAAATACATGAAATTGGAAATACGAAAGACAATGTTCACGACATTCAAATGAAAACTGTTTCGTTCGTTTGCCGCTCCATTGGTTTCGCGGTTATCAGAAGTGTTTCTGGACAACTGGCCGTCATTATTTTGGAACATTCTAACCTGAATTCTTTGAATTCATGTATGTCCTGTAATTCAAGAATTTAAATATAATATTTATGTTCATAAATAAAGTTTGTGTAGTCTTTCAAAGTGTTAGTATCATATTTGAGAACACCCTGTATATATATATATATATATTATTATATATAATATTATACTTTATATATATAATATATATCTATAATACTATATTATATATATATATATATATTATTATAATAATATATATATATAATATATATATTTATATATAGTATATATTATATATATATATAACTATTTTATATAATATAGTACCTCTCGTTTGATTTGTATACACTTAAATACGTGGGTGGGACTATGTCAATTTTGACCCATACCTGCTTTCAAATTTTCTCCCCAACTCGTCATTTTACTGTAGTCCCTGCCAATACAGAGGACTACATAATATATATATATATATATATATATAATATTATATATATATATAATATCTATATATATATATATAAACATTATATAGCTATATATATTATATATATATATATATATATACCTACAAATACAAATTAATATATTTATTATTATAATATATTATCATAGTAAAGTGTTACATAATAAAATGTAAGTTCCGTTATGTCATTTGCCGCGTTTTCGAAATCATTTTGTGGTGTGTGAGTACTAGAATTCGCCGCGGCAAAATTTGTCGCCAACCATTAATTCAATTATATCGCTTCTCATTCATTGCTTATCGGTACAATCATGGTACATTTTTTATATAGAAAATATTATTTTCATCATTAACTTTGAAAGAAAGGAGTGGGAGCAAAATGCCTAATAATATTTTTATAAAAATTTTTTGATTACTTTATATCTCGAAAATGCATAAAGATATGAATTAGAAATTTCAAAAAGAATCTTGGTTGGGTTCGCAACGTATCTTACATTTCGACGTAGGCAAATGAAAGCGTGGCTTTCTACGAATATGCGAATGAAGAATTTTGAAGAGCAATGAATCAGCAATTAACGCCCGAATTTCCCTTTATATACCTATATATAAATATAAATATAATATAAATATTATATTAATTTATATAGTTAAAACAGGCATAGTATATATATGAATATATAAGTAAATATATATACATATATATTTTATAATATATATATATATATATATATAGATATATATATATATATATATATATATATATATATTTATTGTCGTCTCTCTCTCTCTAACTCTCTCTCTTCTCATATATCTGGAGCTTGGTCGATCATCTCTCTCTCTCTCTCTCTCTCTCTCTCTCTCTCTCTCTCTCTCCTCGTCTCTACACTTATCTCTCTCTCTCTCCTCTCTCTCCTCCTCTCCTCTCTCTCTTCTCTCGTCTCTAATACTCTCTCTCCTCTCTCTCCTCGTCTGCTCTCTCTCTTTCTCTCTTCTCCTCTCTCTCGTCTCTCTCTTCCACTTCATGCTCTCTCTCCTCTCTCCTCTCCTCTCTCTTCCGCTCTGAAGTTTCAACGCACGCAGTGTCGTCACGAATCGTTCTCTCATGCTTCTTGTTTTCGCCATTGTTGAACGCTATTACTACATATGATTTGTAGCAAAAAGGTTTTATTTTGAATGCATCCAAGTTCCTGATGTTGTTAATCAACCTCCGTGGTGTTAGTGATTACAAAGACTGTTATTCAGTTATTGATTTTCGACTTGTTTATTATTATTTCACATTTTCATATGTAAAGTACTAGGTTTGCTGATTTGCCGATGACAATTCTTAGTCTTATTCAACCTTCATGTAGGGTATTCTTCTTCATCATCCAACATCTGATGAAACCCACATTTTGGTGTCCCCTCCGTGAAAGAACTGCCTTCTGATACTTTTCAAGCTTCTGGCCTACACGAAGCCCTCCAAGACGTGTCTGACTTCTCAGTTTCCACCGAACGCAATTCTCCGGATATATTTATACAGCAAGAAAATAAGTTTTTACAATTTTTACACTGTCTATATATATATTTTTTATGCATTTTTTGCTTGCACAGGCCTCATTTCAACATTATTCATTATCTTTCGGGGTCTGCCAAAAAAAATAACAGGCCTTCCCCACCATTGTAATTATTTTTTTATTTTTTTTTTCGGTTTTTTTCAAGCCCCAGTTTTTATATTTTAGACTTAAGTTCCTTTCTAATTTTTAAGTCTATGTTGAGATATTAGTTTAGTTAGTATAGGCAGATTTGCGGCAGTGTTCCCTGCCTAGCCGATTTATATTTGTCAACATACTTTTTCGTGTCATATTTATGGAATATGTCACCCTAGTAGACGGGTGAAATACCCCTCAAAATATCATCGAAACTTTGACTCCTGAATGGACTCAAACCACTACCTTACAATGGAAAGCTTTATAAATAATTAGGTGTCACAGATAGTGATATAGCTAGGGAATTGTTCTTGAAACTCCTGTACTTGTCTGTTACAGCATCCTGCAATCTTTTGAATCGCAAGAAACAGTGTGTTATTTTGGCGCTTACTTCTTATTGTGAATTGACCCTTTTTTTCAGACTTTCTCTTCTTCTTCAACATGCCTCTTCTTTCCTCTCCAGCTTTCGTCCTCCATTTTCCCCTCCGCTTCCGTCGGCATTTCCATCTCCTATTGCTTTTGTTCCCGGCTCACATTCTCTTCAAGTCTTGTTGCCGTGTTACTCTCTCTATCAGTTCGAGCTGCTGCTCGATTTGTTTGCTGCTCCAATTTCGGGGCTGCTGGCCGCCACTTGTCACTTTCCGGCGTTGCTTGGGCCGCTGAGTTTGTTCACCGAACGCTTCATTTTATTAGCAAAGGCAATTAAGTTACTCATATACATTTATATGATCTAAGGTCGATATTACCCCGAGCGCTTGACCAAAGGTCGTAGATATATGTCTCCCGTTGTTGGGTTCCACGCTTCCGATTTCTGAACCACGTTTTTAACTGACATGACACCCTTTTCGTTCATTCTTTCCTCGTTTCGTCACACAACGGCCTCCTCCTGCACTACCTTGCCAGTTCTTCACCTTCTCTATGTCTCCCGACTTCCCTGCGCTGGGGGTCGGGGCCTGCTTGCTTTCACAACTTCTTTAAAAGGACTCGTTCCTAAGGGGTAAATGCTAGTTCTCCCCTCTCCTCTCTCTTCTTCCTCCTCTCTCTCTTCTCTCTCCTCTGTTATCTATTTTCTCTCTCCTCTCTTTTCTCTTTCTGTCTTTTCTCTCCCTCTCTTCTTCTCTCTCTTTTCTCACTCTCTCCTCTCCTCTCTCTTATCTCTCCTCTCTCTTCATCTCTCATCTCTCGCTCTCTCTCCGCCTCTCCTCTGTTCTCTTTCTCTCTCGCTCCTCTTTCTTCTTAGTCTCGGCTCTCAATCTCTCTTCCTCTCCTCTTCTCTCTCTCTTCTCGTCTCTCTCTCTCTCATTCTTCTCCTCTCTCCTTTTCTCTTGTTTTTCCCTCTATATCTATCAATTCTATGGTATTGCTTTCCTCCTCTCTCTCTTACTTTTCTTTTTATTCTCATTCATCCCTCTCACTCCCATCTCTCCTCTTCTCTCCTCTTCTCTCTCACTCTCCCTCTCCCTCTCCTTGTCCCTCTCTCGTCTCTGTCTCTCTCTCTCTCTCCTCTCTCTCTCCCTCTTCCTCTCTCTCTCTCGTTCCGCTTTGTAAGTTTCCCGCGCATCGCTAGTGTCGTCAACGTATCGTTGTCTCTTCATACCTCGAAGATGAGACTTCTTGTCTTCGCCATTTTGAACCGTACAACGCTATTTTGAAAGCTCTGATGATTTTGTGCAAAAAGGTTTTATTTTGAATGCATCCAAGTTCCTGATGTTGTTAATCAACCTCCGTGGTGTTAGTGATTACAAAGACTGTTATTCAGTTATTGATTTTCGACTTGTTATTTTATTATGTTTCACGATTTCATATGTAAAGTACTAGTTTGCGTAATATCATGACCTCCCTTTCAAAGCTTTTTTCTCCATTTGTAGGGTATTTTTCTTCTTCAATCATCCAAGCATCTGATGAAACCCACAATAATAATACAATTATATATTAATATATATATAATAATATATATTATTATATATATATAAGATGTGTAAATATTAATATAGTATATATAATATATAATATATATATTATAGTTATTATTACTATCATAAAAAAAAAACTACCTTTCAACGTGCTTTTATTTCCTTATTGTATAGTGGGTGTATGTGTGCTTTGGTATGCGTGGGATGGGGGGGGGAACCACAGGAAAATTTCGACATTTAGAGCCGGCTAATCCCAAAACCAGAACCAGACCACAACTTAGATAAACACAATGTATTCGCAGTCGAGTTTTTAAATTCTGCCCCCAGGTAGATAAAAACCTCCCACTGCATGACTTTTTGGCGTTGTGCTGGGATGAGAGTGCTTGTATACTGGTCAATGGTCGTTAAGTTTTTCGCTCTTCGGCGTATGAGAGAGTCGGCGCCTGCATATGTTGGTGTGGTCTTCGATTTTGATGAGTTAGGTGCATTTTAGGGTATTAGTGGGTGGTTATCATGGGGCTTGTGCTAGGTTGAGGGTTTTGATGTGTTAATGTGTTTATATAGTTATAATATAATATATAAGTATTATTAGGTAGTAGGGGGGTATATATTATATATATTATATATAATATAGTCATATATATATATAGTATAATATATATATATAATATATATATATTATATTATATATCATATAATATATAATTAATATAATATATTTGTATGGTGGTAGGGGTGGTGGTTTTGCTTTTCTCAGAAATTGCGTTGCTTGTGGTGATTTTTTTAGTGTGTGTGATTTTGTCGAGCTGTGTTTTGTTGTTTTGTAGATGGAATAGTTGTGGTTGAAATTTGTGGTGCTGTGTGTGGGGTGGTTTGATATGTGATGGCGTTCGTTGTGGTGGTCTACTAAGTATATCTTAATCTAATAAGTTAGAATTGAGTTGTATGTAACCTTGGGTTTGGTTTTTTCGATATTGTTTGGGTTAATATTTGCTTGCGTGTTTTAGGGTCGTTTTATGGGCTTTTGTTGTGGGTTTCTAATAGGAATAAACCTTAATTAATTAGTTAGTTAAACACCTTTTAGAAATAAAACACTTCAACTAAAAAAGGTGAGACCAAATATTCTGAAAACCACCTCTGTTATTCTTTTGACATATTTACATAAAACCCACTCTGAATGATAAAAGTCTTACATTTGTCATGTGAAATAGAGTCAACATTAATCTGGGAAACAGTCAGTTTGATCATGCAATATCCAAAAATTCAAATGAAAATTCTATGTACTTACTGGGACCTTTAAAAAATTTAAATATGCGACATTTAAAAACTCGTTCATCCAGACATCGCGCAAACTTTAAAAAAAAGGAGAGGTGAAGGCAAAAGCTTTTCTCGGAAATCGCTTTGTTTTCAAGAACTTCGACTATGAAATTTTTATATCTTTTTTATTTCAACGACATATTGTTCAGAAACGTTTCTGTGTATTAGTCAAGCGAAATGATTCATATATAGAGTATCATTGATTGTATGTTAATGCTTGGGTTTAAAGGGATAATGTGCTTCTATTTTTTAGTTTGTTTTTTTTTGTGTTTCCCCCCAAGACAGTATGTTTGAGTATATGTTGATTGAGCTCGTGTCTTTGTTTATGGAGGTTGGCTATGTTGGCGTTGTCGTCGAATTTGAAAGTGAGGCTTCGTTGTATTACCGTTGTGAGAAAATGAGTGCCGTGTTTTATTATATATTACTAGTGGTTTGTTGGGTGTGTATGTGTCGATTTAATATCGATTGCAGTAGTCAGTGGCGTTGTAGTGTGCATAAGGTTGATTTCTGTTTAAAGTATGATAGTTAGGGAGTGTTGTGTGGTTTGCTTTTATAAATATTTTGGGTTTGGGTTTGCTTTATGCTGTTTAGGAGACGCTGTCGTGGCCATATTGTAAATAAGTTGGGTGAGGTTTCTTGTCGCTATGTGTGTATGAGTATTTTTTGGGAGTGGCTTGTGTTATTAGTTTGTGATGCTGTGTTTGTTGTGTTGTGTGTCTTTAATATTAAATTTTGAACGTAGGTAAGATAAAAAAATCAGTAGTTATACGGTGAAACTAAACGCTTACATAAAAGATCTATAATCTGCAACTGTTCATGCGAATATATCCAAAGAATTTTGCGTACAATGAACTTTTTAAAATAAAGAATCTTCGAAATATATACATGAAGCAAGTAATTAGCTTTATGTGTTACGGAATACGCAATCGAATATAACAATTCGCATTGAAATTAACCACCATATGGATTAATGTGGATGAGGACATGGGGAAGCCTGGGTAAATTGTGTGAATCACTGATCTATTGAATATAAAAACGAAGAATATTAGTTGTTTTCACGAATGAATCTTGATAAAACGTAATGAAAAAGACTATATGTTCGGAATGACGTCAAACATTGCAAGGTCTACATAGTGGTGGGGTTCATGGAGTGTGTACAGTGTAGCATGCTGATGGTCTTCACCAATACTCATTACAGGTAAATCTTATAGAGTAATAGCGAGACAAATAGCAAACATCACATACCCTTCCAAAATTAAATAGGCGAGTTACTAAATGTTCAAGCTGGAAAAGTGGCAATATTAGATGCTGAATGGGGGGAAGTAAATGTTTAGTGTGCTCGATAACTTCCTTCAATCATCACAAGACCGATATTTATGATGTGGATTGGATGCGGCTCGGTTAACTTCCTGAACTTTCTCAAACCTCCGATAGTCATTGGGAAAAAATCGAAACCTTCAACGAATTTATTTAAAAAAAATACATAAAAAATATTATTACAAAATATCATTAATTATAAACTCTTTGATTGCAGGAAAACGCTTTTATAGATGAAAAATTTACCACTAATGAACAACGAATAATAAAAAATTTTAATGGCATAAAAAGTTAACTGAATAAACTAAAATATTTTTTTCAGCCACCTTTGTTGATTTCCATCAGTGTCAGAATCTTGTCCTCTGAAAAACTAAAGACCTGAATATTAAACTAGAACGGCTTCTTGTGTGTAACGTATGGGGGATTCTGGTTATGCGTAAAGAGCGTGAGTGAGAGCACGTGAATTTGAAAGAAATCTGGGTCGCTGATTCAGATTAGGTGTTTTGCGGATTGGGGTTTGCTTGTATGGTCAGTTGTTCAATGAATCTTGTGGTTCTCAGATTGTGGTATCTTGTGTTTTTGTCATGTACCATAGCAGAAGTTAATATAATGTTTATCTCCATGAGAAAGCATTGTGAAAAAAAAAAACAATCCTACTATAAAGCTCTAAAGAAAATTTCTTATGTTGAAAGAACGTGAGTTATTCATAGTGTGATAGCTGAGATTCCACTGGGGAGGTATGTCTTTGAGATGAGTATGTCTGAGTAGAATGAAAATCTAGTATTGCTCGTTCGAATTATAGTGTTAATGACCTTCAGTTGCGTATAGGATGAGTGCAAACCTGTTCGTCTTCCGTTGCGTGTTCGCTTGTGAAACGCACTTTCGCAAGAGGTGCGGTCTTGCATCAATGAACTATGCTTTTGCCTCCTAGTCAAGGTGAATGTTTAGAGCTTTTTTCTGTTTTTAAAAAAAAAAATAATAAAACTGGAGCTAACGACAATCGTTAAAGGAGTAGTGTAGTTCTTATTTGAGGCAATTGTGGATGGGTTAGTGTGTTAATGCTTTACTACAATTGTTTTTGAGGAGTGAGAGTTTGTGAGAGTTGAGTCTATCGTGTGCTTGCGGGTGGGTGAGTGAGTGCTGCGTATGGCAGGTGGGTCAATGAGAGAAAGTAGTAGTGTGAGAAGAGTTTATAATATGAAAGTGAAATAATAATTTTTTTTTTAATAGAAAAATATCTGTTGAGAGTGAGAGAGAGATTATTGTGTTACTTTACTGTCAGGAAACTCTATATTGGTTCATAGAAGTAGAAGATACACCCTGGAGTATTAAGCTTTAGCTCTGATGAATTAACTTATCCTAAGAATTTGATCAATTACTAAAGGCCTGGTTCTAGGCCTGTGGCAAAGCCCTGTTAAACGTCTACTCCTTACAACCCCTTGTAGGAATATCACATTTGGGTGTTCGAATTGACCCATAATGGACGCTTCTGTTAAAAAGTCTACACGAGCTTTCTCAAGTGACCCAGGCTGAAAAGTAACATTGGCAAATAAGAACATTGCAGATGTTTTGTATTCGTTTGTGTGTCCATCTAGTGATTTATATGGAGCCAGGAGAAGAGGTTGAGAGTTGAGTGCGAGTTTGTGTGGTTGTTTTTGTCTATATTAGAAGAGAGAGAGGTGATTAGTAAACTTGAGTTATGGCCGGAACGCGTGAGCCGGGACAGTCAATGGTTTTATTAAATAAGTTTTCGCGACCGGTGGTTCGGAGTCGCAGCCGGGTATTAGGGGTTTTATACTTGGTTTAAGAATGCCTTGGATTGTAGCCCGAGCCGTATCGGGAGTCCGGGGTAATTTTTCATTAGCAATATGTGCCTGAGTCCGGGTCGAAAGATTTGCCGTCGCCGCGTCAGCACCGCTGCCCAAATAGGTGTGCAATGACCTGTATCACCGTGTGGGAAAGGCGTTGAAAAATTTTTTGGGATAGCTGTTTAATAGTGCAGATAACGATTCAGTCTATTTTCTAGTTTTCACCTGACCGTCTCATGTGCTCGTGGATGCGATTGGCTATGCTGGTGGGGGCCTGAATTTGTGAGGGGGAGTGTTGTTCATGGCGTGGTTTTTGTGGAGAAGAGGCGGGGTGTGAGAGATGTGGTAGGGGGGGAGATTTGATTTGTCGAGTAGTCGGGGGAGCCGATGAGTGTTGGTGTGTTCGGTTCGTCTGTAGAAGGTTTGGTAGTTGTGTTGTTCTCGCTGATAGTAAGACGCTTAGGATAAGGTCGCCATGCTCCCTCGCGCGGAACGAAATGTCTCGGATAATTTAGTTAAGTGAGAGTATTTATTTATTTACTAGGTGATTTTTGTTTTTCTGTGATTTTTGGTTATAGTTTTGTATCATTGCAATAATCAATGTAAGAAAAGAGCTTAGGCGTGAGAGGAGGGTGGTTTCATTAGATCGATTGTCAGGGGCTTAAAAGACTATATATAGGGTATGATAATATAATAATATATTTATAAATATATTAATATAATATATATAAGATATAATATATTATATATAGTATTATATATATATATATATAATATATAATATAATATATAAAGATTTGAGTTTGAAACATTAATATAATATTATATACGCTTGAATTTCATAACAAATATACTGTAGAACCAATAGGGAGTGAGTCGACATCTTTTGTATTGACTATAACCTTATATATATCGATTATGGGGGGTAATTTAGGCTGATATTCGACCAAACAAAGACTGTTGAATTATATTGCCAACACCAATAGAAAATGAACACTTTAGGCTAACTTTTAAAATGTTCTAGTTCATTCTTCAATAGCTTTTAGAAGACCATTTCAATTTTGGACTAGTTTAAGTAAGTATTAGTTTGATGTAATTAGTGAATATCCTATTCATGTTGATGAATCTTTTAATTTATTCTTCCAGGAATTTATTAGGAATTTCTGAAATAATTATAAAATTATCTGTTCTTTTTTTGTCAATTATTACTTCAACTTCTCAATTATTTGGGTGTGAGGAAGCAAATGGAGTGCATAAAGCTCCACTGCAAATGATCTCATTACTTAATATCTTTGAATTGAATTAATTAAATTTACCCTTTAATTCACCACTCCCAAAAATTAAAATAATTATAATTTGAGCCCCACAAAAATTAAAAATGATATGGAAAAATAATCCAAAAATCTGCATAGCTATAATTTTTAAAAAAATATTTTTTATATATGTTTTGAATATGTTCCATTTGAAATATTTTATTTAGTAATTTTAAACTTTGAATTCAAATTTAAATGTAACTAAAAATTAGGTGAATATATAATTAGCACGAATAAATGCACAAAATTTCATTTTCTTTTCATTAAAAGAGTTTCGGCTAAAAATGCCTTGGATATTTCAAATTAATTCAGGTACACTTTGAATCTCGAACGATCTTAGCAGATTCTTGGAACTTTCAAGTAGTGTAAGTATTTTTTCTTAAATTCCGCGTTTTAATTTCTAATACAGGAAGAAATAAGGAAATGAGATATCATGTTTATGCTCACAACTGTTTAGAAATACACGAAGCTACTTGCTCTTTTTTTGACAACCCTGCAAAATGTAAGAAATCTGTCACCTGGCTACTTCTTGCTCCTCACCTACATTCAAGAAGGTGTCGAAGCGAAAACTTAGAAGCAAATGGCATAAGATACGCTTATTTACCCGAGGCAGAGACTGTCACTTGACCTATAAATTTGTCCGGTATCGTATTATAAGAGTGAATTTAATGAGACGTAGAATAGCATCTCACAAAAAATATGAACCCTTATCGTGCATTATTTGAGCGCGTTAAGGAGTCGAATCTTTCTTCATGTGGTGGTTTTTAGGGAGGCTGGCAGCAGCTTTCTAGCAATTGGTATACCATTTTCTTTGGTAATTTAGTGTCTTTGTATCTAGTAAAACGTTTATTTTTAAACAGATTCAATGTTGACACGAATTATTTTAAAATGATAATTTATTTTACACAAATTTAGTTGTAGGCTAAGGGATTATAAATAGGTTTTTATATTATCTTTATTATTTTTAGATATTATTATATTATTATTTAGATTTATTTTATTGATTATTATGTAGTAGTAGTCATAGTAGTAAGCCTACTCTGGTACTTAGGGGTGTGTCTACTGCGTGATTTTTTATAAAATCACTGGATATACCTTAAAAAAATAATAATAAATAAGTGAAATATACCTTATTATGAAAATGGCAAAATTGTCCCTCTTTCTGTATAAAAAAATTTACATGGTAGAAGTTTATCTAACTTGTATTAAGGAACATTTAGGAAAAGGGTGAAATTATAATAAAATCATGTAGACTTTAGTGAGAGAACATGAGAAAGATATGATCAAAATAAGTCAGACTAAATGGTCGTGAGGGACTTGACTAAACTTAAAAAGTTTAACGAGAAAG
Organism: Trachelipus rathkii; assembly: GCA_015478945.1. NCBI lineage: Eukaryota > Metazoa > Arthropoda > Malacostraca > Isopoda > Trachelipodidae > Trachelipus > Trachelipus rathkii. The sequence goes on from JABUQX010017676.1 coordinate 67,940, forward strand.
AGAAAGGACGCTGCGGACATTGAATATTAAAGATGAAAAATCTCCTGGAAGGACAGTATGAAGTTGTAAAATGTTTGTCAAAATACGAACATTCATATAACATTACTGATTTTCGAAGGCGAAAAAAAAGAAAAAAGGAAACATTGGTTCACGTGACTTTTTGCAAGTTGATGGTTGGTATTGTTAAGTAAGGATAATAAAGTTAGAATTCGAGAAGCAATAGCGAATGGAAAACGACGATGTACAAGTTATAGTTAATCTTGTGTAATAATGAACGTAAATGAATTGGCTTGTCGTTCTTATCTAAGGTGACATGATTTTTAGGTTTAGAGACAAAAAAGTAATTTCATAAAGTTTAATGTTCATAAACACAAAAGTTTTGTTCAGCTTTTATGAGATAATGATATGTTCTCGACTATTTTAAACAATAGTAATAATTTTAGAATGAACAAAACGTGACATTATCAACAATTATTAATGTTTTAAATAATTATTTTGTCAGTTTCCAAGAGCAATTTTAGTATTTTAATATTATAAAATTTTAATGACTATGCAACTTTAATTGTAAATAATAATATATAATTTGTTTCCTTTCTAGGCTATGGTTACGAAACGGCGGCAGCGTACGGTGGTCAGTCCTACCCTTATATGACTGGTCAAGTGTATGGTGGCTATGATATGACTAGAGGTTACTCACCCACCTCCACCTCTACACCTTCTTACATGAACGGAACGTATTCCGCCATGTATCCTTCAGCACCCTCGCCTTATTCAATGTCACAGGTATGTACATGTTTATATCGAATGTGTGTATATATATATATATATATGTAGTTAATGTTGACAGACATTTGGGATATTCTTTAGAATGAATAACTCCCCATAATCACTAGGTTCTTCTTACTACTTTACAGATGGCGTCTATGGCATCCGTTGGTTCCGTGGGCTCCGTAGGTTCTTCTGCCTCACATTCCCCTACCCCAATCAAATCTGAAACACCCACCCTACCTGTTTCGTCTCCCGGGGGCACAATGCCATCATCTGTTTCTCATGTAGCCACCGCAGCTGATTATCAGAGTTAGTATCTTTTGAGTGTTTACAATTATATATATATATATATATATATATACAGTTAGTATAACCTCTATGCTGCTCCATATATACTTGCCTGCTCTCTGCTGCTATACTCTGCCCTTGCCTCATACTCCCTGCTCTGCTCCACTCTGTATCATACGATGTCAGTGTATATAATTTATTTTGCAAGTCATTGTATTACAGTGCAGGATGAATTTTTATAAGGGCCCATGGCTATTTTGACACAAGATATTTAAATGAATAACCTTATATATATATAATAATAATATATATATATATATATATAACTATATATATATACACTCTACTCTTACATATATATATAACGCCATATATATATAACTTAATAATATATATATACAACTCCCTACATAATATATATATATAAAATCCCCAGCGCCAACTCTCTCCCCCTTTCTTGTGCTTTCTCCCTACCTTCCCTTTCGCTTTTTTTCCTCTCATTTGTAAATAATTAACTCGAAGTTTAAACTTTTTAAAACAGTATCTTTTTATGCTAATTGAAAGTGTGTTTTAAGCCACATTCCTTGTGTGTGTGTGTGTGTGTGTGTGTGTGTGTGTGTGTGTGTATGCGCGCCTTCAGATACCAACGTTTGCTAATGATCAATTTGTTCTGGTAATGTTTTGCATAACTTACCCTTTTTGTGTCATTTTAAACTTTGATTAAAATAAAATTTTAATACTCTGTGTGTATTAATATGAATTATTATAGTTTTTTTAATGAACATTTGAATAGATTTATCATTTTGTTAATATTTCATCCCAGTCATATTTTGAACAACCTACCTTTGTGTGTGTTTGTGTTTTTTTTTAAATAGCTTTTGAAATCCTAAAAATAAAATTAACTTGACTACTGGAGTAGAATAGATGTCGTTAAACACCTTCTTATTTTCACTTAACTTGTGCTAAAATTCTTTTGTGACCTTAACCCTTTTCCTTTCCATTCGACGTGCCATTTCTCTCCCTCTCCCTCACCTGTATGAAGGCTCTTACCGTCTTCTCTCCTCAGGTGTAGTAATGAAGAGAGAGTTTGGTTCGCCATCTACCCCGACCCAAGGCGAAATCTCACAAATGATTTCGATGTATCTTCCAGGGAGTCAAGAGAGACACGAACAGCAGAAGGCTGCTGCCGCGGCAGCCTATATGTATATGCCCGCCCACGCATCAACGCCTGAACAAATGCCACCCGCACCTATGTCCCTCGCCCACATGTAACGGTGATTGAAAGAAGAACAAAAGATTTTCTAAGAAAATATGATGTAAAATGTGAAGAGAGGATGAACACTTCATAGGGTGAAGTGATAACTATTATATATATATATATATATATAATATATACATTTCATTATATATGTGTATATATATATAACAACAACTTAACTTATTTTTAAATTTATCTACAACCTAAGAATTGCTCTTATCTTCTTTTTTTTCAATGATTTGCTCTGTATGTATATATATAATACAAGCTACTACTGATTTCTTTTATTAAGAAAATAGCATAAATTAGTAGCTTATAATTGTAAAGAAAAAGAAAAGAAAAAATTACATCATTGTAATTAATTCTTGTAATTAATTATAATAAACATATGAACAAAAAAATATATAATACTTGTACATTATGAAGTTAGTTCACTGATTTTTTAGATATGTACATATATTGTATATGTATAAATTATATATATATATATGTATATCCCATATATATATATATATATATATATAGCAATAATATATATATATATATATATATATATATGCTGCTCAAATAGACAAACATCCGAATGCGCGCATAACAGTAATATATATATTGCCTATTACTATGCTGTATATAATAATATATCTTTCTATATATATATATATATATATATATATTGGGTCTTCTATATTCAAAAAAATAAAGTTTAAAAAGAAAATATTCCATTAAAATTTTTTTTTTTCCTTTTATATATATATTTGAAAGGCAGTTTTTTATTCATTATTTGTATATAATAAAAATTAGCTAAAAATAATTCTATTATTGGTTTTCCGATATATAGCCAACCAATAGCCAGCCCCTATGTAGCATATTAATATAATAACCTTAATACCTTAGCCAACCAACCATATGTATATAGCAACCTTATATATATATAGCTAACTCAATCATCCCTCAGCATATACTTCTTCTTTCTTTCTTTAACTGCTCTTACTATATATATAATATATATTAATGCAAGTGTTGATTTATTCAGACTTGTATCCAAAAATACTTTTTGTACCAAATCATAAGTATATAACTTATATCAACCCAGCGCCAGCCTTCTTGCTATATATATATATATATATAATATATATATATATATATATATAAAATAAGCAAATGTATATATATGCACTACATAATTTTTATTTATATATATAAATATATAATAAAATAAATTGAAAATATAAAAATATCTTTGAGGATGTTTTACATTTGTTTCTTTAATCAATGGTTTTATCATTTTTAACGACTATATATATCATATATATATATACATATATATATATCTTATATATAATAAGCAACACTAATAATATATATATATATATATATAATAACTTATAACCTTATATATATATATATATATATATATATATCATCCACAACCTTTCCCCTAGGCGTCACGGGGAAGCAATTTGAGAATATATATATATATATATATATATCACCAACCATATATACCTTATATATATACTTACTTATATACTATATATATATATATATATATATATCTTTCTTTGTAACCAATATATATATACTTATATATATGTACATATAACTATATATGTATATATCTTTATATCTGTTGGATGGTATATATTTACACGCGTGGTGGTGGATTGATCATGTAGCCAGCCATATGCAGCCAGCGCCAGCCAATATAACAGCAGCAACAGCCAGCAACCAGCCTTAGCTAACCAGCGTATGCTGCCCAGCAACAGCTAATGGCAGCCAGCCAGCCTTGTAGCCAGCCAGCCTTAGCCGCAGCAACCAGCGCACTCTGTAATAACCAGCTGTTTATATGTAGCAACCAACCAGCCAGCAGCAGCCAGCGCCCTGCTCGCTGCGCTGCTGTAGCACTATTCAACTGCTATGTAGCCAGCAGCCAGCAGCCAGCAGCAGCAACCAACCAGCGTATGCCAGCAACAATATGTATGGCAGCAATAGCCATGTATGTAGTATAGCATACCGCAGCCAGCCAGCCAACGTAACGCAACAGCAGCCAGCAGC